>JALDNG010000615.1:0-108654 GCA_024349245.1 Neodontobutis hainanensis
GACAAACTGAGCACCAGAGAGAAGAAGCACACTCATGTTTCATTTTGAACACTGTTGCCTGAATGTTTGGAACAGTGAACTCAACTGCTGACCTATACCAATTGGGTTTGTTTATAGACCGCATGTTCCTCCTGGGCTTCCATTTTTGCCCACAGGCTGTAGAAAGGAGGGGTGTGTGCTGTGTTACTGCAGTTATATAACAGCATCATTTCACTAGTTCCAACAAAAACTACACTGCACAACATGTTGTACTGCAGACGCACACATTACAGCTGAGTAAAGCTAAGGTCATTAACCAAAACACTGTGATCCATCGGGAAAGTTAGGTTTTCAACAGTACAAAAGTTACATCTAGCAGACACGCAAAGCAGCTTACATTAAGCTTCCATTTACCAGTGTCACCGCTGGAACACCACTGGAGGTAATATGGGTTAAGTGTCTTGCTCAAGAACAGTATAAACTGCGGGGAGAGCAGGAATCGAACCACCAACCAACCAGGACATGATTCATGTGAAAAGATACAGTGGAAACACCCCTAAAACAGCCAAAGTACCATCTGAACTTGTGGATGGGGAGGTTACTCGTGCTTGGTGAAGGACACAGGGTCTTGTTTATAAATGAAGATACAAGCCCATCTATTGAAAATAAAGTAGTGGTACTTGATTTGAAATGACATGGTAAAGCAGTAAGACCGTGTTTAATTCCAAAAGTAATTTTATGACCCAAGATTTACAACTCTATTGAACAATAAGACAACACAACAAAATAATGCCTTTCAGTCTTCAGTTTGGCACAAGGCACTGTTCTTCTTTAACTCTACTTTCACTACACAGAGATTAACTCCTCAAAATCCTGTCAGCTAATCAGCCACATGTTCAGCTCTGAGCCTTAGCCCCAGACAGTTTAACCCACTGTCTCCCTTTGTGTCTCGGTGGGCGGACACACAAGAATGCCATCCCGTCCAATAGACAGAGACACAAAGGACTTTTAATAGCCAGCTGCAATGAACTTTAATCTCACTGACATTTCTGTCAACTCGCTGGGTTGTTTACTGCCATCATCTGCCAAATGAAGTGCATATGTGCCGCACCTTACCCACTGTGTTTAGGAGAAATATATATATATATATATATGTGTGTGGGTCTAAGACAACACCATAGGAGTTGTTTTTTTTACTCAAAAAATAGAAATCTTTCCTTATAAATAAATTTGTGCCTTAAATAACTGAACTAACGTTCAATTTATTACATTTTTTTCAATCGTTTCCAAAAATTATAAAAGTTACCTGATATTTTACCACAATTTTGGGTTTGTCAAAATAATGATGTCCAAATAGGCACTTTAAAGGCCAAAACTTTTCAGAATTAACAGCCTTTTAACTTGATTTTACTGAATTTTATCTATTTTCTCAAATGATGTGTAATAACACTCTAATGATGGAATAACTCTTTGCTAAATACCTTTATTCCCCTAATTTCCTAAAAAGAGATGATTCAAAAACCCTCAAATTTTCTGGTTTTTATATTTAGAAAACTTAATTTATCTGGATTGCAATTAATAATAATATAGACAGACAAAACTCACTTTGATATTCAAAATTACACGGTAACTTGAATTTGACCTAATATTTCTTGATATTTTTGTCCACTTTCAACAAAGCATACAAGATGTACATAACTCAAAATTTTGAAATCACTGAAAAATGTACCTAGATTTTTAAAATAACAATGGAAATTAACTTAATCTTTTATGTTAAGTTTTCAAAAAAAAAAAAAAGGTAGAAATTTTGAGGTTTTCTGACAGTGATTTTTTTATCTAATTTGCCATAATAATGATATACAGGAAAAATTTATTGAAGTAATGGCTTTGTCACTCTAAATTCTGACACAATTTTTTGCCTCGCTTGTCCAAATATTGGCATTGATAGACTTTTTTTTTTTAACTAAGTAATTCAACTTTTTGATATAGCAAAAACCCAAATTTCTTAAAATATTGTTTTTTATTTGCAATATTTACACAAGTTACATAATTTCTTAGCTTTTCCATCACTGTGACAGAAAGCAGTTCCTATAGCATACTTCCCACTTTAATCCACTGAAGATATATTTTTACGGGTGAGCCACATTCCTGAAATGTCAAAACTCTGCCGCCTCCATCACTGAAAGCTCAAGCTCCAACCAAGACTTTGTCTAAAAAAAAAACAAACACTACTGTGCAGCTATCAAAGTCAAACCTTACCAAGTCAGAGCTGAAGCAGCAGTAAACTCACCTGTAGCTGCACAGCGACCAATGGGGAGCTGTCCGGTTGAAAGTGAGGGCTTCTCAAGGGTCACCACAGAGGTCATGGTGATTGTTAATGCCGTACGTCTCCCACATGGGTCTCGTCAGTGAGAAACACAAGCTTAGTCCGGGCTTATATACAGCCACGAGGGAAGGAAGAGGGAGGAGAGAGCACCACCACAACACAGAGATTAGAGCCAGGGAGGGAGGAAGGGAGGAGGGGGAGACGCACAGGGAGCAGAGAGAGGGAGGGTTAAATCTCTGTTCACTGAGCTGCTCTGATTCTCTCTCTTCAAGAAAAGTCCCGACTCATCCGCCTTCTTCATCGCCAGCCCAGAAGCAAGATGCAAACAAGACTGTCAACAACTACTGACCATCCACAAATGAGGAAGTGCATCTATAAATAACCTGCAAGAGTTTATTTGGTATTATAATCTACCATGTTCTTCTTAATGTAATCTTTAACTATTTTGAGAAGTCAAAATAAAAATATAATGGTAATTGCATAGGTAGTTGGGTGGGTAAGTGTTTAGAAGATAAAATAAACAAAACAGATAAACATAGTAACACATGTAAGAAATCTTCTGCTTTGGTAAAAATATAAGGAAAATGTGAATGTAAGGCCAGACAAAAAATATCCAAGTCACTCTGTTTGATACAAAAAAACTAATCCTTAAAATTTATAGAGTAATGGTCTTTACAGTGGATCAAAGTCATCATGTATTAGAGGGAATCAGCAGATGACTCAGGAGATGTCAAGGTCAAATGTCATGGCTGTATACAAGGACAGTGGCTGTAGTACTCGAAGGACTGTTTTATTTAACTACACACACAACACAACCAAAAAGAGAGATGGGGAGCCCAGCAGTCAAAGAGGAAAAAAATTACCTAAGAGATGCTGAGTCTCCCCCACTCCAAACTAAAACTATAACCATGGTTATAGTTTTAGTTTTAGGAACACGACGA
Source organism: Neodontobutis hainanensis (assembly GCA_024349245.1). Taxonomy (NCBI): domain Eukaryota; kingdom Metazoa; phylum Chordata; class Actinopteri; order Gobiiformes; family Odontobutidae; genus Neodontobutis; species Neodontobutis hainanensis. Next base: position 3,247 of record JALDNG010000615.1, read on the forward strand.
TGTGGCATGTGGAGACCGCAGCTGGCAGAGATCCTCCTCCTCCAGCTTTATGGCCTTGCTTCTCCAGCCTGGCCAAGTGGGGGCTAGGAAAAAAAACAATATACGATAATACTTTCTACTTCTTACATTGTCAAAACAGCCTCGTTACTTTTACATCCTTTGCGGATGTTGACATGACGTAAAAGACGTAACTAACACAAGCAAAATTTGTAATTGAAGTTGTCTGGCCAGTGTTTTCAGCAGCAGGAAAACATGGAACCTCTAAGGTTTTAAAAGTATTGAAAATTAATAAACTTTTATGGTATATTAAATAAGTATTACATTTGTTCTTTTATATCTTACATTTAATTGCATTATAAACTGCAAAGATGTTTTGTGTACCATTGACAACAGAATAACTTTTTACTTATGTACATTTCATTTTGAATTTGACTTGAGTAAAGACTTTGAGTCAATTCTTGTTGTTTTTAAAACAACAAGAATTGTTCTGCTTAAGTACAGAATGTAAATACTTTTGGCTCCTTTGATATGGACAGAGCCTCAGAAAGGGCTTTCTTGGGAGGCTTGTTGTTTATCTTTGTGCCACTAGATGGCGTCAATAGCTACAGCAATGCTCAGTTTTCTTCTTAAAAGACAGTTCATACCAATTTAATTGGGAATGTTAAATAGGTCTGGAATCCGTTTACAGCCATTTCCAATCTGTTAAATCCGGTTGGACCAATCTTTACCAGTTTCCTAATATAGTGTGGTTAGTAGTATTTCCACCAAGTTGCATCCAGGGACAGAACTGCTCAATAGATACCAAATGAATTATTTGTATAAAAAGCATTAGAATTGCTCACCAGGCTAGTTTTAAGTCATAGTTAAGTGAGCTATGTAAACTATAAAAGTGGCACAATAACATTATAACAGCACAGACAGCCATTTTGTTTTGATTGATGTAATGAGGGACAGTAGTCCTTTGAATGGTAAATATAAAATTGTGTGGGTTTGTGTTTGAAAAAGAAAATTATAACTTTAGAGGTGTTTGAACTTGGCAACTCTCATAATTAAACAGTAAATCCAAAAGCTCTCAAAGACAGGATATTCAAAATATAGTGTTTTCCTACAATTGGCACCACTAAGTACACTTACACTTATACGTTTTCTCTCTCATTTACAAAGCATTAAATCTTGAACAGAACTTATACCAGTCTAATAAGTAAAACCACATCTATTCAAAAACCATGAGAAAGTCTACAAGAAGCTGCAGTTGATTATAATATGAAAAATATGGATTTCATTTTTTGCTCTTATTACTATTTTCTGGACAGTGTCATTGTGTTTAATGACATTACATGTGGACCCAGCACTTTAAAACGCAGCCCCAGTCGAGATTCCTGCGGTTAGCCACACATATTTACAACCCCAAGACAAAAGTCACCCTGAACCCAGTCCCTCTGTTAAATATACTCACGGAGTTTCCCCGTTCTCAAATGGGAGCGCTCCTACTCAAGGCATAATCAACACTGTTTTGGGTCTTTTGGCTCCATTTCAAACTGACTCAGACTCTAGTCAATGCACAATTAACTCACACAGTTCTTTATAGTGCACTAATTGAAGCTTCAATTTAAGACTTTACTGGTGTAACAAGCCTTAAACTACAAGAGGATAAAGCTGTAACAATGTCACTGAAAGACAATGGATGGTGAGGTATTTTCCAAAAGTCTGTTGTTTTTTTGAAAGAACATGCCCAGTAATGTTTTTTAATGTTATTTTTTTTTTACATATACAATTTATAATGAACAGTTAAACAGCCTGTATAGCACCTGAAACAAGCAATATGATATTTTTATGTATTTAATAGCTGTATATTCAAATAGACATCACTGTTATAGAGTCAGTAAAATGTCACGTTCCCTGTTTTAAAAGTTTTCTTAAATCCAATCAAAGTGCAGAACTCTTTAAACAGTCTTTGTGTGTTGTGTTTGCCTGTGACAACTTGTGACAAGCACCAAGCTTTGTCATAAAGCAACATATATCGCTTCATGACATTAACACAAAGCACTCATATTTATTTAGTGGAAACAATCATAGCTTGCTGTTCATGTTAGCTTCATATTTTTTAAGAATGAACTAATGTGCATGTGATAAAATTTGATGTGTGAGTTTCGGTGCACACAGAGAGTCACAATAATAAAGTAGCCAGGGAGACAGAAACCCAGAAAAACAGCTAAAAACCTGAAGTCAGAACAAAGATTGATAAGGTTTCAGGTTTTCAGGTTTCAAGCAATGTGACATATGGCAGTGCATAAAACAAATGAACCATTACATCATCATAGCAACTCTTAATTAAACATAAAAACAATAGGAAGTAATGCTAGAAGAGTCATTAAAGAGTCAAAAGCTTTGAGCAATCACAATTACTAGGTTTTAGTTCCATGTATAAAGAATCATGCACATTCCTGGGGTTTTCAGGATTATACCAAATGCATAGTCGACCTTGTACTTTTCTAAACACTTTTATGTACTAAGTTTCATGCTTTCATGTTTCAGTATACAGTAGTTAGTCTTATGCTTTGAAAAGAAAAGGTTTAGATACAGGAGAATGTCTTGCACTCAGTTGTGCTCCACATGGGGTTGTTCAGGCCTGTTATCTTCAGCGGAGCAATAGACCTCCAGAAAAATGTCAGTCTTCTCGAAGCCAGCCTTCACTTCAGCCCCTGATTACTTTGTCCATTTGTTCTTTTGACTATACTATAACGTTCTCCGCTTGGTCTTTACTAAGTGCTTCATTGAGGTTTCTAACTTCTCTCTCTTTTCGCTGCTGTTGCCATGTTTCAGTCTTGTAGCCTTGAGCAGCGTCCCGGGACACAACCAAAGAGATGCTCCATCAGCAGTGACAGAAGTGGGTGGTAATTACATGAGCTAAAGCTTTTGCGTGGGACGACATGAGAAAGTAGTGAGTGGAGAAATGAGCGTTTGATTGTGTTTTCAGAAGCTTGGCGCTGACATCTCTGTTTCACCTCAAAAACATACCTCTTCAAGTTCAGGCAGCGACATTTTTCTTCTGTTGGGTTGTGTTTCCTGGATTGGTTGGGGAGGAAAAATAATCCAAAGCTAATGTTGAAAATGGCTTGGTGAGTTCCACTGGGCAAATTTTGAAGCCTGAGGAAATTTCACACACCATCGAGGTTTTATTATTTCAACAATGCCCACTTCTGTGCAGACTTTTCAGTTGTATGTTCTGGAACAGCTCAAGTAATTATGGGTTAAAAAAGTTAATAGCCAGTCTTTAAATCTTTGAATGTAAAGATTACCATGCTACGGTTTGTTTTGCATTTAAGGGTTGCATCTTGTTGCTGCTAATCATAAAATAACATGGATATACAGCGCAATCCAGCCATTCAGGTTTGCCACATACTTCATGCAGATATTATTTTCTACTTTCCACATATTTTATGACTGTGCCAAAGTGAGTTTCAAACATCAACACAAAGGAGACTCTTCAAGCTGAGTGCAGTTGTAACACAGTAAAATGCAAACTCACTGGAAACAGGCTAATTTCATAATGCCCCTGTGTGTGTGTGTGTGTGTGTGTGTGTGTGTGTGTGTGTGTGTGTGTGTGTGTGTGTGTGTGTGTGTGTGTGTGTGTGTGTGTGTGTGTGCGTGTGTGTGTGAGTCGGAAACCACGTTCCCACAGAGAGAGGAGGGGGTTTCTGGTGCTGGTATTTGGCCTGGTGATGCGATCCCAACTCTAGATTAATTTCCACCACCTCTGAAGATGAAAGGCCCTTCCCCACCCCCCTTCCCTCCGTCCCCTGTGACGGCTGCGGCGGTCCCAGTCTCCTCTCTGACATATGGACTGCGTTATGAAAATGTCTGGGCTGTAGACATCGTGGATCCTCCCTGTAATGTCCCGCGCTGTAATGAGGCATTGAGTTTGGAGGAAGTGATGGTTCTGCTGCGGCTTCGGTTCAATACGTACTGCACAATATGGAAGGATTCTGGGGGAATTAGCTGATTTTCCCTGGGCAGATACAGATGGATAGAAATTAAATTTATTCCATCTCAGACCTTCATTACAACCATCTGGCTCGATATACATCTTCAGCTCTGCATGTACAAGCCATGTACAAACAAACCTGATTCAGTTTATTCTACAAAATGTGTTTGTTGTTCTTTGTAAGTTGTGTTGCAGTAGAGTAAATGTAATTATTTATTAAGTCTATTGTCCTGAAACATGTGTTGTGTATTGTTCATTATTGAACTGAGAAAACAGTGGAATAAGAGAATTCATATTAACTTTTTTTTTATCAGTTTTTTTGTTATGGACCAACTTTGTGTGTTTGAAATGGGGTACACAAAGTGACACATTGGGAAATATTACACTTTTTGGATCTCCACATGCTGGCTCTAGACAGGACAAACTGAGCCTAGAGCAAACTGAGCACTGACAACACACAATCTTGCTTGAACTGGTTTTGTTTTTAAGTGAACTCATTATTAGACCTATTTCCATTGCGTTTGTCAGTGTACAATTGCATGTCCCTGCAGGGCCACCATAGATGCTTATAAACAGATTGTTGTCAGGTGTCACAACAAAAGCTTTCTCTTTACACACTAGCTTTAAGAAGTGATATCTAAGAATCAGACAAACACTGTATGTAACATGATTTACATTGACTGCTCATGAAAGAATATTGTATTGTGTTCTTTTCAAGTCTTTATGTCTGTCTGCTTCATAACTTCAGACTAAAACAAGCTATGCAGCAGTTTTCAGCCCATCGCCAGAGTCTCTAAAACATAGATTCAAACTACAAATATTCTGATACCACAAACTTCTTTCTCGTGAATACTCAGGAGGAAAGGTGAAACAAAGGTTATTGACTCAGTACAGCAGTCTCAGAGGAAGTCAAGTAAAAGTGGCTCCAATACGGCAGCAGTAAAGAGGTTTGGTTAGTAGTATTTGTTAGAAAGAGCCGTCGTTGGGGTATTTTTTACATTTTAGGAAATAACGAAGACAAGAAAAATGGATCAGAAAATAACATGATGAGAATTTACACAAAGCTAATGTCAGGGATCACTTCAGGGCATTGGATTTTTATCACTTAACACATTTCTTCACTTTTTTCCTTGCCCTTACTGTAAATGCATTTAACAACAGCCGACAACCCCCCCACTTCCACCGTCCAACCTCCAGAAGACTGTGGAAAAATCCTGTGGGTTTCTCCTGAAGGTTTAACGGTCTGTGCCAGTTTTTCTCAGCAGGTCTGGTTTTGACTCTGGTGCCATCTTCACTGCATTTTATGACCCCTGAGGAGATCTGGGGGTTTATGTGTTGGTGTGGGACCAGGATCTGAGGTCTGCTGGAGTCAACAGAGCTGCTTGGAGCCCAGCTGTGGTTGAGTTGTTATTGGAGGTGAAGGTTTGTACAATCCAAGCTGATCCCTGCACTGATTATTGTCCAAAATACTCAAGAGACCCTAAATTTAATATGTTCTTTTTAAGTTTTCAGCTGCTGCAAAAATGGTGCCCAGAAAACATGCTTTTGTAAAACACCCACAGTGATATATTCAACATATAAGAGTGCAGTAGTTTTACTAGATTTTTTTGCTAAAATGATTTGTGTTGCAAATATACATTAGCATAAGGGTTCATGTTACAATGGCAAAGGTCATAAATAGCTCGCTAGTCAAAGACAAAAGAAAATTAAGTTATAGTATAAAAAGTTATTATTATAATAGTGTTATTATAAGTTTTATTTTATATTCTATTCAATTCATTTTGTATTGATTTAGTTTCGTGCAAGCCTTAAACATGGCTAACTTTAATCTATTTTGGCAACCGGTGAAGCTGCTAACCTATAACCTATATTTAATAATCTATGTCAATCAATCAATCAATATCTACAGGATGTGCACTTTGTAAAACAGTTTAAAGTCCCGGTGTGTTGTTCAGCATCTGACGCTGACACTGTTACCTGAAATATCAGATGACAACTCCGTTCTCTCACCCCTCTGCAGCCTGTGAGCACCTACAGTAGCCCTACAGGGACAGAGCAAGAGAAGAGCAATTATCTAGAAGTGATTCTTCTCATCTATAGAGCCAAGGAAACCAAACGTAAACCAAAGCAGTTTTAAACAACTTTATTAAGCTGTCCACAAAATCAACAATAAAATGCTAATGTGCAAAGGTGCACATATAATCTGTGTAATAGGGCAGAAATAACTGTTAGCTTTAATACAAAAGATCAAGTCAAATAAAAGCTGAGTATCAAACATGTTTTACTCCTTTAAACCTGCAACTCTTACCATGTGTTTCATCTTATCCTTCTTTCAGATTATCCTCTCTGTACTTTTCATCTTAAAAGCCAGAAGCAAATTACATGTTTTGCTCAAAGGTAGATCTTCACATCAATCAAAACAGGAAGTGGAGTAATTTAGATGTTTTTACATAGTGTATGTAAGACTTTCCTTTGCTTTTGTGCCGTTCAGTTGTTGCTGTTTAGCTCGGGTTAATTGTTTGTGTATAAAGGTCCTAAATATTTTGCACTGCAGTCAGCACTGTAATCAGCAGCGGGCCAATAAGGCTAATGAAGGGGAGGTAAAGAGGTGACAAATAGCTTAAACAGCTAATCCAACAATCAGACAGAAGCATGGGTCAAAATGAATAATGTGCAGGAAACTTAAGCTACTTTACCAAATGGTTATGAGAAATAATAATGCTCATAGTAGTAACTGTAACTGAGATAAGAAAGATCACAATGAGTCCAGAAAAAAAAACTAACAATGGTTGAGTTAAGTGGGGGCAACGGTGCTGAAAGTAACCGTAAAAACATTTCATAACTGCACTGTCCATCCAAACCAAGTACCGCAGTGGTTAAACATTATGACACTGATGCGTACCTATTTACAAATGTGGATATAAAACGTCTTTTTGGATTCATAAACAGGGAGATTATATGTAACAGTAGTTTGCCAGGACATGCAATGGAAACTTTAACAATTGGTTGAGTCTAGTTTAACCGTTTCTGCGGGAATGATCATTTTAGTAGCGCTGGTCACTCAACTGTTGCTGAAACTAGTGCTTAACCAAACCAAATCTTGAAGTTTTGAAGTTTCTTGGTTTAGTCCTGGAGTAGCTGCATGTTTTTTCTTGAATTTAGTTTTGCATTTAGCAGCACAGAATACAATTCATTAGATTAGATCTGTGTTTTCATCAAATATTGTCTATTTTTAACATGTTTTCCCTTCAGTCTCTGCTTTTAAAGTCCCATGTTGAAATTACGTCTTGAGTCACATCATTTTCCTGGTTTTGGTTTGTGTATCTTCAGTCACATTTAAATCAAACTGTATCAGAGTTATGTTTTCAGATGACCAAGGTGCATGTTTTATTCCAAGTGCTTGTTCTGGTTCAGTTACTGGGGTTACAGGACCAAACAAAATACATATTTGAAACGTGAAGGCATATTTAGCCCGAGCAGATGCTTTTGAATTGCGCTCATTTACAGAGAGGGGTAAAGTTTATGCTCTGCTTGAGTGCAGTGCTGAGTGGCTGCTGACACTGAACTAAAGCTGATTATGGTGATTCCTTTAAGTACAGGAGCTCATCGTCTGAGGTTTGCCAAATTATAGGTGTCTCATTCCTTTATACGAGCGACACATTGAAAGATGAACCCTGTGAGTCTATGTTTTAAAGTGAAAACATGATACAGTGATTTACTCAGTGATTTCTTTAAATGTGGTCATCTGAAAACTTTCAAATAAAACAAACTGTCAGAGGATTTTCATATTGAAAGTAATATTGTGAGATGATAAATGTATGGTTTAATTCATGTAGCTCAACTGTGGCGCTTCAAACTTGCAATTTGGTCATTACATGAGCCTTATATACAATGTCAGCAAAGAAAGAACCATTTTTACAGTTTTTATTTTTATTTTTCTGCAAATAATCTTCTGCTTGTGGTGTTAGAGACCCATCATTTACAAAGTGTCCCATGTGCATATCTATATTATGCATGTTTGTCTGTAACCTCTGTAGGCCTTGGTGACTACATGGTTCATGTTGAATAGTTTTTTATTATATGCTATTCGTTCCTTTTATGTCAAGGCCAATGCTGCACAGATAACTCTATTCCAAACCTAACCTCAATTTGCTTAAACATTTTTCCTTGTTATGGCTCCGTACTGACAAGGCTTTATAACCTGATTCCCACAGAACCATATCCACACTTGAATGTTCACTGCTGTGGCACTGTGTTGAGTGTCCACTGTCTCCAGGGGCCTTATTAATGGTAAATAAACTTCTCCTGCTTAAGACATCCATTAACTCTCCAGCTTATCTTTCTCATGTGACTCCCCACAGCTCTTTTTATTTATTTTTTTATTTTTTTAATCTTTATTTATCCAGAAAAGTCCAACGAGAGATTACAATTCTCTTTTGCAGAGGAGTCCTGGCCCCGTGTGTGTGTGACCAAAAATGCTCTTGTGGTCTTCCATGAAAGTGTACTTTTTGTTTTCTAATAATCAGACCAAAGTTTTTAGGTGTTGTACCTTATACCTTGACATGTTTTGATGCTAAACTTCCTGCAGTCTTCCTCAGAAAAGTCACGAGATGTTACTGTGACGTGTCTTGTCACTGATTAATACAGGTTTTTTCGTCTAGCTGTAGGACAACGCCCCCTGTAGTCCGACTTCCTTAGGAATATCTACGTACTGAATATGTTTAATATTATATACAAAATACCATGCTGTGAATGGAGCAACACGTTCATTGAAGAAATGGGAATATCATTCAACACTCGGAAAAAGGGAACAGCGGGAGCACACAAGCAACCGAACAAAAGAAAACCTGAAGTCTGCAATTTCAGAGCACTCTAAGAGAGAAAACCATCTAATGGACTGGGACAAAGCAAGGATTATAACAACAGACGGAAACAAACACCATTGGTGGCTTAAGGAGGCGATTAAGATCTGAAAACGAGCCCCGAGGACGATGAACCGGGACAAGGGGGCGTATATGCTGTACCTGCACATATCTGGGACTCTGTTTTAAGAAAGTCTGACCACAGGTGGCGTCAAACTTGTATAAATCATCTGACAAGACACATCGAAGTAACGCCACGTGACTCTGAGGATGAGAAAGTGTAGCAGTCAATAGATGTCAAGATAAACACTTAAAAACATTGGTCAACATTGTTTTTAAGAAAACAAACACGTTAACTACATAATCCCCAACATTTGCCAGTTGTTAATTTTATCACCCATTTGAGAAGTCATACAGAACATCAGGTCTGTGGTGCAAGTGAAGTGTGGATGGGAATGCTACTGGAGAATTTGGACACATTTAGGCCCTATAGCAGGAACATTCACTTGAGGGGCACAAGTGCAGGTATTGGGACAGGGTTAGTGGTTGTGTTGTGGACACTCCACTCAATCAGAGAAGATTCAGCCCGACCATTGTATAAATGTTAAAACATATCATTGTCTTTCATAGACAAATTCAAGCAGTCCCATTAGATTTCAGACAGATAAAGACAGCAGTGAAACCACTTCATGTCCAGGCATCTGTAATAATCATTTGTGCATTTTTACAAGAGAATGATCCAAGCAGAGTTTTGATGATTTGTAAAAGTAGTCTCCCTGGCTGGAATCACAGTAGCGTATCACTGTAAGTCAATTCTGTATACTTCATAATGATCACTTATCTTATTTGTATTTAGAAGATGTTGAAGGAAGGAAGAACTAAAAAACAGGGAAATGGAGGCAGCAGATTGTGAGAGTTAGATGCTGTTTACTTCCCGGCTGTCACTCATCATAATCCCATAATAACGCCAACAGAGCCGCTGTCACAGTGATTCAGCAGAGTCAGCTCCAGTGAGCCCCCATCAGCCTCAAACTGATCCGACGACCAAGAAACCTGGCTCATGATCCTAATGGCTTTAATGAGCCTTACGATTTAAAACCTCAGTTAAATTTTATATGACTTCACAATTAAGTTTATGCTTTGACATCATTGCAGTAAGTCTGTGAACTGAAACTGTTGGTGAAAGACATTTTGGACAAAAGTGTTAGGTCTGTGTGGATATTTTATTGTGCAATGATCAGTGCTGACAGCTGTCAATGTTCAATCTGAGGAGCGTAAATGTTTCTTAATTGTGATGTTACTGGAGAAATTATTTTATTTTTTAACTGGTAAAATAGAATAGTGTTTGGAATAACTAACCCAAGGTTCAAATGTTTAAGAGGTTTGTATAGAGGTCAAGATGTAAATTAATTGTTTAAAACTGAGAAAATCTTTTCATCTGATTAAGAATTATATATCACACACATACATGTATTTTTCCAGAAACCTTGATGTTTTTTCCCTCACAGTATCTGGGAAATGTCAACAGCAAGGCCATAGCCATGGTGTCATTTAAAACATGGAGAACATTGTAAAGATGGATGTTCCTGCAAATGAAAGTATATATCAACCTTCTTGTTTAATGTTTGAATAGAAATACGTTTACAACACAAGCTCATTTTTGCTGCCTCCATTTAAACAAGCATTCATGTTAAAATTTAAAAGGTTGATGAGTTTTTTTGAAAAATAGGTCAACCTTTTTTACCATTGCCTTTGTCCCATTTACGCACTGATGACAGCTGGAGTAAACTATACTAAACTAGTATACTATGCTCAGCTCCCTAAACTCCCAAGTTGCTTTGACAATTAATGTTCTGCAATATCCTCAATATTAGCTGATTACATGAGTGTGCTGCCAGTGAATGGGTAGAGAACATCAGTGCTCAATGCATTTGAGTTACTCTAGCTAAAAAAAGACAAGCTACAGATGAATACACACTGAATACTTGCTCCTTGTGCTTTTATTGAGCATACTAATCACTAAAGCAGCAAAAACCTACACTGAGGTAAGCTGCATGTCAGCATTATAGAAACAAATAAAACACAAACACAAAAAGAAAGTAGCACGTCCGACGGGCTATGCAACAAGACTACAACTTATGAGTATTATCACTCTGTTAACAGTGAGAAAAACAGCAGCCAACATACATCCATCAGTATAATAACGAGTCCTATGGAACACACAAGTTTTGTTGCTGCCTCCAGAGTGTCTAGATAAGTGTAAATGAATGAGAACTACTGCGAGTTTTTGTCACAGTGTTTTGTATTGATGATGGCTAGATATTGTATGAACCTTGGTAACACATGTGCTGAGTCTAGATGAAGCCTGACTGCAGACAGGGTGTGGACAATAAAGAGCAGTGAAAGAAGAGCTTGGATCTGCTCATGAGAAACTAATGACAGCGTTTAAACTTTAATTAAGAGCATCCAAAGTAAAAATAAACATGACGTCTTCAGTTTCATTAGTTGATCTGAACCTGAAACCCTGATTAAAACCAAGAAATATGATCCCTCAGCTGCAGCAGATTAGCCAACTGCATTCACAGAGCTGACTTTGACATATTTTAATCCTCGTTCTCGCCATTATGACAGTTTTGATGTGAGGCGTGAGTGAATCCCAACATAAGTTTCTCCTCCCTTTTCCCATAAAACCAAAAACACTGTCTGACACTGGGCCGCTCCTCTCCTTCCCAGAAGACCAGCTGGGACTATTGTAAAAATGGTTGGTCACGTGACCCGTCCCACCACAAACCACAGTGAATCATATAAAAGTGATCATCACCAACAGAGTACAGTTAGTTACTGTCGTTGAGATGAACTCAATACAAAAAGTCTTAGTTAAGTTTTTGATAAGTACATATAAATATCCTATAGGATCATAAAAGCAATTGTTGTTAATATAAATGACCAGTGCCTTATATAGATAACAGCCAAGTCTTATAAGTGTAAGTAAAGCATAAGGTCAGGGGGCTATCCACATTTTTAAAAGCAAATTAAAATACAAGAGACATTTAGTTTGTCTTCTTCATGGAGTACCAGTCAGGAGTTTTGACATAAAAGCGTTATATACAAGTTTTTATGTGTTTTTAGCAATAATTACTTTAGTTTCTCAATATTTACACAGTTTTTTTTTAACCTTTTCTATCGAAAGCATGAACTGCCCTCAAAACCATCAGACAATACAAGAATGGCAAAACTCTTTCACACTTTCAACAGTTCATATCCAAAAACAAATAACCATTGTTTGAAATTCACATCTTGTTATTTTTTGTTCTTGCAAAAGATGATAATTCATGGTTCCTGTTTCAGTTTAAAATGGTTGTTTTCTGTTCTTACATATCATTCTCTGAGGACCCTATGTGGTTTACTTTGTAGAGATCATATCACAAGTAGGTGCTCTTGGGGCTCTTTGGCAGGTTTCAGGTTGCCTTTTCCTGTCTGGCTCCTATCTCGTCTGTCAAAAGATATTTTCACTTTCATAATTACATGAAAACATTAGTACCCAACTGATCCAAGCAACACTAGATCAGCAACTCTAATGCTGGGAATCCTAAATCAGAAATGATCAGTGGATTAGTGCTAATACCTGTTCTGGTGTCTGGTTAGATGCTCCTCTACAGTTGGGTGAGAAATTGCAATCTCCTTTTGAGTTATTAAAAAAATCAACTTTGTGTGGAGAATTCTTTTTTTTTTGTTTTAAAGAAAATGCATGTTAATGAACATAAATGAGACACAACAATATGAACGTAAACATGCCAGACTGTAGCCTTAGGCTAATTTCCATCTGTTGTTCCTACATTCTCACACATTCATACATCAGAGCTGTGTCACTGGAGGCAAGGAGGGGTAAGTGTCTTGCCCAAGGAACTATGATGAGAGGGGAATCGAACCGCAGACCTTCTGGTTATAGGTAAACCGTTCTACCACTGAGCCATTCTTTGTGTTTCCTTATGTTCCTCTCTCAGGGTCTGATCTCCTCCAGCTCTCCAAAAACATGCCTGTGTAGGTGAACCTATATCACCAATCTATCCCAAAATATCTAAATCTATAGAATCCACAGTGACTAAATGTAAGAGTAAATGATAAATGTTCATTTTAATAAATGGATGTAAAGTCACTCAGTTTTGTCTGACTGAACAAATTTGTTCCTCTGTGTTTATTGTTTATCACAGTATGAGACACTTGATGATCAGACACAGCCCCAGGAACATAATCATACACAAACAGGAGAAATGCAGTGACAGTAGAAATAGTATATCCCCCAGGAGGCTGTTGTCTCTTGGATGTGGGAAGGGTACATCCATCTGAGGCGGGACGGCAGCCGTAGTCTGGGGCATCTCACAGTAAACCCCTGTCCAGCCCTGGTAGCACTGGCAGGTGAACTTGTGCTTCATGTCGAGGATGTCGTGGTTGTTGAGGTGTCCGCTGACATGAAACAGGGGGCCTCTGGGAGAATGGTTTTGTCGAATGTGGAAAAAACGTGGATTTAGATGAAGATAAGCGTCCGAGTCCAGACTTTTCCGGACACACCTGCCGTTCTTTTTGCACAGGGCCTTGCTGCAAAGTTTGGCCGCAGACGTGACGTTGATGACGTAATGCCCCAGTGGACCATCAATGTAGTCTTTTACGGTGAGACAGTTTTTCTGTAGTGCAGACAGAAGCAAAAACATAGATTGTACTTGTATTGAGAGTTCCTAAATGTTCTGGCTCATTGACAATCATAACTATACTTTACTATCCATGGTATTTATAATGTAATGTTTTATAGCTTGAAGTTATGCCATTCAAACACTTAACATGGGTAACACATTAACTCTTAACGCTACATATTCTCTGAAAATGATTTGATATAGTAAACTAAGAAATATGGTGGCCCAGATGTGCAAGCTGATGTTTGCTTGTTTTTTTTATGTTGTTGTGTTGTTAGCTTATGTTTGCTTTTTTTAAAGTTGTGTTGTGGCCTTATGTTTGCTTTTTTTATGTTGTTGTTTTGTGGGCTTATGCAAGCTTTTTTATGTTGTGTTGTGAGCTCATGCTTGCTTTTTGAATGTTGTGTTGTGTTACTGGGCCACCGTAAAGAAGTATGTAATCCATGCGTTAACCCGTGAAAGGCTACTGCTGCTTTCAGGTTATTGGTTCTTACATTCTTTCAGGTGTTACCTGTGATCGAGCGTACTCTGATGATCCCCAGAGGACAACTCCTGCAGCACCTAAAGCAGCACTCTCTCCAATGGTGTGAACCAGGTCACTCTGAAGAAGGCAAGTATACCAATGTTAGATAAACAATCATAAACTAATTACAATGTAAAATTGAGATGCATTGATACAGAACAAGACCTTTTCAAATTTCAAACAATATTTTAGTAACTATCAAAAACATTTCCACTACATTTTACCTTTACTTATTTTTTTAATGACTTTTTTGTGTAACTAAATTTTGCAACCATTTTTTTCTAGGATGTGTGGAAACCCTGAATATTCTCCATTGCTTTTCCTTGTCTTCTTGGTGTTTTACAGCAGTTGGTAAACAGGTGCTTTACTGCCTCTGTGACTAATGTCTTAATCCAAACCTCTGAGAGGACGATGAAGGTGTAGGCGTAGAAAGGTCTGGAGTAGACAAACACAGGTAATGAGAAGTCTGTCCGAGCGATGGATGCAATCCTCATGGCTTCTTTGACTCTGTAGTGCACAAACTTGACCGTGTTGGACGAAGACTTGAGCTCGTAGTCCAGATATATGGACGGGTACAAGGCAGTGCTCTCCTTCCAAAGCCACATGAGGTGATCGTTTCGGACATGCTCCACATTGGGGCATTCCCCGGTGTAACGATGTGGGTGCTGCTTGTAACCATAGTTGTAGCAATCTGGAAATAAGTAAAACCCCCATAATCCCTCTGGCCTTCGACCTTCAGCCAAAGCCAGAGTCAGGTTCATGAAGGCTTGTCCAGCTTTCTCAAAACTCTCCTTTGCCTCTTTTTCGACTTTGCTCTCTGGCCAGTTTGGATGTAGTTTCCAAATTTGGTCTTTTGACTTGTTACGATATATGTCCTTTGAGCCCCAGTTTCGGACCCACTGAGGTCTCCAGTTCTCCCAGTCAATGACCCCAAGACCTCTGAAATCCTTATGTGGGATCATTTTATCGATATCAGCCCGGGCTTTGCTGAGATGTTTGGAGATGCTCTGGTTTTGTGGAAGCCCTCCATTAATGGGGACACCAGAGTTAGAGTAGTAAGGGTAGTATCCCAAGTGACTGTGGTAAAAAATAGTCACGTTCGGTCCACTTAGAGTCTCATTAAGGTTTGCAACAATGTCAAAAACACTAAGATCTAAGTCTACTTTGAATCGAAGACGGCAGGATTCAGTTGGAGCGTTCCAGACCACCACAAAGGGTCTGTGAGGGATCAGCGGAGCTCGGCCTGGTTTCATTTGGTCTCCCTGGACTTTCACATTCACTCCGAAGCAAACCAACAAGGCCAACACCAGGAGAGGGAGCCCTGTCGATGCCATGGCCCCCGAGTCGACATGGAGCAAATACCAGACCTTCACTGGACGCAGAGAGAGAGAGAATATTATAAGCTTCAGTGAGCACAAATAATCAGGCTAAACAATGACAGGACACATGGTCAATGAGGTGGATGCTCCAAATTCCAAAACACAACAAACACAAGGGTTTCATGTGTGAGAGATAGACGTGATTTACTGTAAACCAGGGCAGCACTGGGAATGTAGACAAACAATACAATCACGCATGTCTTTACAAATTGCCACACCACAGAGAATAAATATGTCAGCTTTACATAATAAATTAACTGCAAACAAATGTCATGCAATGTCCCACAATTTGACTTTATATATTGGAAAAATTCTGTATTTAAAATAAAGCTGTTTTAAAATGTATCAGTCAGTGAAGTTTTACCAATTAGGTCATGTTTATTTGAGACATGACAATGATAAACATACTGAATATAACCATAAAAGTAATACACATTTCGAAATTACACTGTCACATGGTTTTGATAAACAGATGTTGATATTATGTGTGTGTGTGTGTGTGTGTGTGTGTGTGTGTGTGTGTGTGTGTGTGTGTGTGTGTGTGTGTGTGTGTGTGTCTGTGGTACCATAAAACCACTTATGGCGCCACAGCACACGGCTCACTTTGTTCCTACTTTCTTCTTTATCAACCGTCCAAAACTGCCCCCCCTCTTCTTCTTTATGCCATTGCTCTCCATCAAAACCTCCCAATGTTCTTGGCGCCATCTCATATGAAAACAAAATATATTTCCTCTTTTCCACTGTCTGGAGAAAGACATTGTGACGCTGTGGATAGCTCTGGGGAAACATGGTTGCTGAGGTTACCTCCAAGAATGCCCAGAAAATCTCCCATCATCCTACTGTGTCGGGTATCCAGATCAAGGAGAGGGAAACCACTGTTTGGTTCAATCACTCAAACTTTTTATACATCCCTGCATTACAGCTGATGATCTATGATGAGTGTAATGGCATGTGACGGTTATTGTTGCATAAGAAAATGCTAATTACTAGACATGTGTGGTATTGATTTCAACAAAAAACAATAGAAGAGTGTTGGTAATGCTTATGTCCCACCTACAAAACCTTTCCAACCAGAAAACCCAATGGTGCATTGTTTTATTTTGAGCAACTTATTGTGTAAATGACTCTAAAACTACTTTGAATAAAATAAGTCTACAAGTACTCTGTAATCTTGCACCTTAGTTACTTGTGTTATGTAACATAACGTAGCATGAAAAAAGAGAGCAATAATAATGATGAAAAATAAGATGTCAAGTACTTCCCTTGGTTGTTGTTTTAATTATAGTGAATTTTATTTAAAAAAATTCTGTTGAGGGCGTAGTGGTCTGTATTTAAGTAAAAAAAAATTCCACAGTAAATGACACGTTGAGCTATTTTAAAATGTATAAAGTAATCTGCTCCATTTCTTTTATTTGTTCAATTACATTTTTACACTTATCAATAGTTGGCCCTTTTTATTTGTTACTACCTTAAGAGCACCTAATATTCTAAAACCTTTTTCTTTTCTAACCATTTCTTTTGTGTTTTTTAATCAATCTGAGCATCCAGTTTTAGCACACATATTATTACTTTACAGAGTTTTATTTTTCAGAAACTTTTAAAATACAAGGCTTGTAAAGTATTGAGAGTTCTTTGTCCCTGTCTTAATTCTCTAGGCTCTTTCAGTTTCATAATGCTCTGAGCCTCATGGTTTTCCTGGTGAGCAAGCTCCAACATAAACAGAGTGTGGTGAAGCCACTCAGGCCCTTCTCCAAAACCACTGAAAGGTTTGGAGCCTCTGGATAGCCTGCTCCTCCAAACCACAAGAAAGACCCCCCAAATTCTAAGTCTGAGGCCAAACTGACACTGGAGACTCTGGTGAATGCACTAAACACATGAACTCGACTAAAAAGATCCAGATGAGGACAGAGGGGAATGGGCTTAATGGAGGCCGAGGCTGGTGGTGGTTTGAAATTTAAAATATTTTTTTAATCTGATGATGGCTTACCTTGAAATTTTGCTTTATCGCCATTTTAAACTGTATTTGTACTTTAAGTAGAATTAAGTGGGTTTGCGTTACATGTTACTTTGTGTTTTAGTTTCAAGTATTTTGTAATAAATTTGTAGATTTAAAAACAATACTAATAACAATACTAAAGTGGGTTTATAGTCTGCAAGAAAGAAGAGGAGGCAAGTCTTTTGAAACTTGAAGGTGAGCAGCTGATGCACTATGTGAAAAGGTTTGAGCAATTAAGCATAACATAATGACAAAAGGGCTTGCTTACATAGAACTTGCCATCATCTCACTCAGGATTTAGGGTATTGTTTGTAATGGTGAGTATTCTCTGTATTTTATTTAAAAGATGTGGTCGTACTACAGCCTAAGGTAACAAAGTTGATGCATCTTGGTTCAGAAGTGACAAAAATTACTGGTTGATCTTTGTTTTTTTCTCATAGCTATGATCAAGATTTTGTATACATCTTACAAGGAAGCTCCTTAAAGACTAAATGAAGAGCTTGGAGTAGAGCTGCTGTTCCCCCTAATGAAGAGAACTTTAGATTTCTCTTGGACAACTTTGAGGAGAAGTGCTTTTGCCTCGACACGGGAGACACCAAAGCAGCAATGTCTTGGAAGAAGTTCTGGATAAATTTGCTTAGACCTCTGCCTCCACAACTTGACCCTGATAATCGACAGTGTCTTGCTTTAAAGCAGTTTTGTGCTTGAGAAGAATTTGAAATGAAAACAGAGTAATATTGTTTCAACACTCCTCTTGTTGGAATTTGGGAAAATTTAACTCATTTTGAATTGGCTCCAAGTGTCGTTTAATCTTGGTGGTAAAATGTCAAAGGCATCAACTTTCAAAGTCTTAAAAGGTCCAATTATCAATCAAAGCTAATAATTGGCTTGAGTTGTGTGAATAGATCATGCCGTGTCCAAGGGTCGTAAACTTGTTAGGGCTTTGGCTGTTTATATCCTTAGCTCTGACCGAGTATGATTCATGAGTGTCTTCAGTGTGGTCCAGAAAATATAAAGTCAGCCACAAACGTTCCAACATTAATGCTCGACAACCAGAGCGACTACCATCATCCCCCAACGCCACACATCGAGACGCGTTTGTGCTACAGCCATCCACTGTAACCTCTGAGTCAGACTGGGTTTACTGCCAGCTTTGTCAGGAGGAGTTTTTACGTGGATGGTATATATTGTTGTTGTCAAGACCATAATAAATTAAACCAGGTCAGAAATAAGACCAGAGCTCACACATGTCAAAACTTTTTAAGACCGAGTCAAGACCAAGAATAGTGCATCGAACAACTTCAAGTCCAGTCTAACCAACAAAATAAACTATGGTCTTAGTTGTACTTACAATTACCATGTGAATAAAATAAATGTTCAAAGTCCTCCATGTCCAACACCGAGACATTCAAAAACTAGAACAAGTGCCAAGATGAACTACCATACAAGTATTAGTGTCCTCAAACGTGTTTAAATGTTCTATGAGATAAATTTTCCCAAGAAGTGGTCAGGAATATAATATAAAAGCTAATAGGAGTGGACTTTTACTAGACTCATTAACCCTATAAATAATTGTTTGATGTTTTAAATAGATGGAAGTAAATCCAATAGTTAGAAGTGAGTTTAGTGTCATACATATACATATACCAATTATTATTAAGACTTTTAACAGTATTTTCTAGTTTATGGTCTAACATGATGTGTTTCCCTGCTCTCACCTCTCAGCAGATTTAATCTTTGCCATGAGCGTAGATTAAAAAGCACACATATTCTACCTACTAAATCTAGTTTACATCTATTTGTGGATATACCCTCAAAAAGCTTTATTTATGCTACTCATCTTTTTCACTGACTAATGGCTCCTTGCATGAACTTACAACAGAAGCAAAGTCAGACTGTGGGTGGTCAATCTCCAGGACCCGTATGACAGTAAATGAATGCACCCTGTCCAAGTCAACAAGAGGTTAGATTTACCCTGCTACATTTACTTGAGTAACCTTGTTGTTTGAATTGCCCTTGTAAGAGTAAGATCTGTAAGATCTGAGCTCTGTCATGTGACTCCTATTCAAACTTCTCATGGATATCGGTTCAGAAGCACACTTCATGATTCTTACGCATTGTTTTTTTTAATATGACAGGCTTATTGTGGCAGGGGGATCCCGGGCTTCAGGTGTGCTGTTGTACCTACATATATTACTTTGGTCACTACTACAGGCAATATACTAACCATGGTACAATTCAGTCATATGTCAGTCCAATGGATACATGTCTTACTTTCACTACTTTCAATAATTTAGACAACAACTTACACTTTAATTTTAGCAAGACTTTTTAAGATGATTCCAGAACGCTACCCCTTTCTTGCCATGCCCCTTACGCAGCAGAATAACACATGGAATTTGCCTTTGTCTAAACTCATTCCCATAACTGCACATTTCTTTCTCAGCCTGGTTACACTCTTGATTATGTTCACATGCTTTTTAGGCTGTGGTTTCTCTGCAGCTGTTTCCAGATGCAATTTGCCTTGATTAACACCCAGACAGTTCCCTGCTGCAAAGACACAGCCTTCTGCATTTTTTACGTTTGACTTTCATATTGTATTCATTAAACATGTCTGTCTTTTTTTCCTGCTGATTCATGCAGAAACCTCAAGCCTCAAGTTCAGATTTTTGACACACGTTGCAGTTATTGTACAAGTAACAGAGCTTTTCTTGAATAAAGTGTAGTCTACTAATTGTGGCACAATCCAAACTTTTTTTTTATGTCCAATTATCTTTTAGTTCTTAAATTACATATATATGTTTACCTAAGTAAACATATAGGTAATTTGTAACACCATCCCCTAACTATGCACAAAAGCTATCACTAATGTCTCTAAAATATTGCTCTACTTTGTCTACAGATATTCTTTCTATCAGGCTTACCTTCCTGTTCTACTGAGCACTCCTTTGGGACGTTTTCCTTGTCTTTTTGAATCAGAAAATGGATGTGTTGGTTATAAACTGATAAAATGCCTCACTGTCTCTGTGGAGCCCTGTTATCAAAGCCTCATTGAAGCCTTGTTATTGTTGTTGTAACCCCTCCTCATTTGAACCCAGCTCTCATTAACTGGACCAAACTGGATGAAGCTCTGCACTGCCAACAGACCAATCTAGTAAATATGGAGACAGATTGTTTTCCAGATGTTTGATCTCACAAATTTCTTGATTCAGTGTTTGCGTGTGAAAGGTGTCCTCTGTTTCCAGCTGACCAAACATCAGAAGGATATGAACCAGCCTCACCTCTGCATCAGCACAAATGTCCCATATTTTCAGTTTATTTCTGTAAAAGCAGACAGACTATACACCCAACTTGATTTAGTATCACATGTCCAAACAGACGTTTCACACATAAATTAACAGATAAGATCAAGTCCTTCTGCAGCAGACCTGATAAAAAACATCTAAGAAGGACAAAAGTCTTATCTAAAATGTTATTTTGTGTTACTGTATTGTTATTCTGTTCAAGTTAAAGTTTGGGTAACCTTCATGACTGACAACTGAGCCACACAGACAGTAGAGTTGCATAAAGCTGCAGATGTGAGGCAGTTCAGCAGCTGTATATATCAGACAAGATGGGAGTTACCACTGGACCAAAGAGCAAAAACAAGACAGTTGCATGAGCTTTGTCAGTCACCAATTTTTAGACCAGAGACCTGAGACCTGTTGCACAAAGCCGGTTTGGGTTTTTCTCTAGGTACGTTCAAGTTCAGTTCGAACAAACAGTGCTGAAGAAGGTGGTTTGGTTTTGAGAGTGTTTCATCGCCATGGTAGCATATACTACAAACTCAGGAGCCGTTTTTATGGTTTATTTTCTGGTTTAAAAAAACAAAACAAAACTGGACCAATCAGCTGTGAGCAAAGTCACATCCACCTGACTCTGCATCACAACTTAACCTTTTGTTCTTAGCCTCATCTTTTTTATTTTCTGGTTTAGAGGATACACTTTATTAACCTGACAAACCAGATATACTCAACAGAACAGCTGGTCTGGTCTCCTGTTGAAAGTGTTTGCAAAAGGACAGGTACTTTAAATGAATAACTGGTTGGTGATTGGATTTATCCTTTGCAGTTTTATTCATTCAGAGCAGCGCCTTGTTTACATTCAATAAAAATGTCGCCTATGGGTTATAAAGAAAAAACAAAAAGTGTCTTGAAACAAATAGTGCCACATAATAACAAGTATATATTCTACATATAAAGTAAGCACTTGGATGAAACTATGAGCTTTCAGCCTTTTTGGCCTCACCCAGTATGGGTTTAGCTGCATTGAGCCCGGAGATCACAGCAGTGCATTAAGCAAAGGGAAGCAAAGTACTTTATCTAATTACAGGAAATGTGTCTGAAATCCAAAAAGGTGGAAGCAACTGTACATACAGTATATTGATCTACTTTTGTCTGCTTTGCTTTAGTTTACCTGAAAGATGTAAGCAGTAAACATCAGTGTATACAGTTAATACAGCTATTTCACCAACACATTGAGATAAACTACAGTGGGATTTAGGACAAAATAAAGGTCATTACTTCTTGGACAAATAATACAGTAACATGTCTGAGGCTTTTGGTCAAAAAATATTACATTACATAACTGATTCCTCGATAATACTAGAGGATGCATCATATTCATATCTGCTGCCACCTGCTGGACAGTCTATATCGTTTCAATTGGGTCTTTATAGTTAAAACATATGCAATTTTAAATATTTTTAATTATTTTAATGAGCATAGTTCAATTCAACTTAAAACTAATAGCATGGAAACATCCTCATGTAACTTACATGTGTACAGTATACACCAGCAGTGACATTATAAAAAAAATAACAGTTGATTTAATATAGTTTAACTGTAGCTGAAGCAGTTTGTCCTTGTCTAAAAAGAAGGCAATAAGTGAAGTCATTTTAAATATCTTACTCATATTAGATTTATTCAATTAGGTGAGAAAATAAACCTTACTTTTTGTTTTATTTTGTGGTTAATGCTGACACGGTCTCTGTTCTTGGGGAAGAAAAATAACTGTAGAATTTGGCCCTGATTTGAGTGAATCAGCAGGAATAGAAAATCATTATAAAGCCCATTTATTTTAGTATCCAGCCTGTTTTGGCCACAGGACAGTTTCCTCTCTTTAAATCCTCCTGCGGCTGCTGCCCAGTCTCTGAACAACAGAGAGCAGTGGGCAGGTGGTCCGCCGATTAGGCCTGGACCAGTATGAAGTCCATCTGTCACCGGTAGCACCACAACAATACCCGTGTCTATTTTAGAGAGCCTCTGTTCTGCACAAGCCTAAATTAAACACATGGGACATGAGTTTTAAGGACAAATTAAGCTGGATTTAGAGATAGGGTAGTATCTGGAAATAAAAGTTTATCAAATATAGGATGACCATATGCCCTTATTTTGGTGACTGTCCAATTTTCAAAGTTCTTGTCAAACTTAAAAAAATTACTTTTATATGTGTCCCAGTTTTGAACAGTTCCTATTTCTATTGTAACAGTTTCACCTAAAAGTGCATTGTATCAAAGTAAAAAAAAAAAGTATCCCAAAATAAGTTATATTAAGGCCACAAACATTAAGTTTTTATCTCAAGAACAAGACCCATTTGTATTTAAGTTACATAATTAATAATCTTTACATTGAATAATTATTTAGGTTGAATTAAACCAATGTAATATGTGTTTTTTTTACTTGTGTTACATATTCACACTATATAAAAACAACAACATAATTTAGAAACATTTTTTAACTACCAAGGTACTCCCTGGGTCTGTGAAGTCCCATTTTGCACATTTGGAAAATTTATCAATCCATCAATACCTTGCAAAATCAATCTTACGTACTGTAATCATAGATTATTATTTATTCTATTATTTATTAATATTATTTTAGTACAATTAAATTAACATTTTTTTATAAAGGCAACATCTATTTGTATTATGTCCAAACTAATTGTGTATTGCATATGGGTGTGGGCTTTATTTTGATGTGTTTCAATTATTTGTTAGCCCTATTAAGTTATTAAGTTAAGAATAGCATCTTGTGTAAATAAATAAAAGTTATTGTTTGGTATAATTTTACAAGAATATAGTAACATTATACTTGTTTATTATTTAATATTTCGCAACTGATTGAAATAATAAAGTCAAATGTGAAAGAAATCTTAACAGAAATTATTTTAACGACGTTTTTACATCTGCTCTGACCGCCCCTCTTTACGTCACGCTCCGCAGCCCCGCCCCTCCCTGTCCCTCCGCAGAGCTGCATTCCATGCGGATCAAACCATTTCCCTTAGCAACGCGTACTTAACTCCACAATTATCGACAAATGTGAAATAAATTAAATTTATAAGCTAAAATAGATTGCGTATTAAATAGTCAAACAGATTTTTATTGGTTTATTTTACTCTTTTGCCTTTATTTTGTCAATATTCCCAAAGTTTGTCCCAAAAACGACCCCCTCTCCTCTTGTTTAAAGTGACCTCCTCCGCCTTGCTGCCATGTTGGATGTACGCATAGCTACTGCAGCTACCGGAGTACTCATATGAAAGTTGAGAGGTTATTCTTCCACGGAGATTAAATAGTCTATTATAAATTAGTTAGCAATTTGCAGGTACATTTAAGTAGATCTTCTGAGCAGGAGCACGCCCGGATAAGACCCCTGCCCCCCCTCCGCCCTCCACCTCCAGCCCGGAGTCTCTCAGCGGAGATGATCCGGTTGCAGGCCAAAGCGACTGCAGCCCGCATGGATTTTGTGTAATTAGTAGTGTTTGCTGAGCCCGTCTGGGAATAAGTGCAGTGTTTCAGGTTTAATTTGAAGACTTGGAAGCCATGAACAGCCACCATCCGCCGCGCCGGGCTATGAACGTCGGCTCCATCCTGCTGACCCCGCAGGAAAACGAGTGTCTGTTCAGCTACCTGGGCAGGAAATGTGCTGTAAGTTTGTTTACCACCTGCAGGTTGGCTTTACTCGCAGGTGCAACCACACACAAACCACATAAAGCTTCTAATGTACAGTTTTACGTCTGCTTTATTCCATTAACATCGACACAAGCATTAATGGAACAGTTAAAAGTAATAAAATGGAAAATGAGTGACAACTCTTTTAACCTTGTAACTTCTTGACCTAGTTATTATGCCCGTTAAAATGCAGTCCGTGCATTATTCACGTGCATGATTGATCTCTAGCAATGACCATTTGAGAACGCTAGAAACATGTTTAAAACTACAGCAGACGGATAAAAAACTACTGGTTAAGTGCGGTTCCTATGTGCCTTGTTCTCCACAGCAATAAGGTCAGTGTGTTTATTAATAAATGCCACCTCAAACCCATTTTCATTGTGGCTGTTTCTGAACAGAGGCTGCAGCTTCTAATGGCCTTATGACTCGGCATATTTAAAAATATGCTTTTAATTTACTTATGTGTGAAAGTTATTTGTTGAAGATTCCTCGGGCTTGACTGGTGACATAGTCATGTTTTCTTCAGAGTTTACTCGGATAGTTTAAGGCTTTTTTGACAGACATTTGGTTATTAACTAAAGTGAACTTTATGTTCTTCAAAAAGCCAGATGTTTTGGTTCAGCATGTTTTTGTAAAACTCAAACTGCAGTGAGTAAATATCTATAAATGGCTGTATCAGAGAGAGTCAAATTAGTTCAAAAGGCTCTAATACCTGAGATTATTAAGTACTTGTATCAGTATCAATATTTTTTATTTTTTTTAATTAAACTGGTCACTTGTGTGTTTTCTACATTTCCATAGTTATCTGATATAACATACACACCAAACCTAACTTAATTAATTGTCTTGGGGAAAAAAATATATATATATTATTTGCCTCATTACATCATTGTTAGTTTATTAGGGGAAAAACAATTATTTACACAGGTGACTAAACACGATAAACCTAGACAAACATAAACTTTGTCCAGTCCAGTAGCAGAGTTGTGTCAAAGTGACGTGTGGTGATATTCTTAGGCAATCCTTTTTACTTTTCTCCAAAACATTAGCAAGCGGAGTTGCTGAACTGCAGTGAGCCGGTGTCCTGATGCGGCCTGTTTTTTGAGGTCTTGGTGTAAAACATGTCAACAACACTGCACTCAGAATTGGTGGTTTATCAGCTTTATGAGGCTGTATTGTGTTCTGTTTTTATTGTTGCATACTTTCCCTCGGTGTGAATTTTCCTTGAGTTTTTTAACGGCTGACCTTAAACCTTTCCTGTGTGATGCTGGTAAGTGTTTTCCCGTTACACCTCTGACTTGCACTCGTAAATCTCAACAGAGGGAAATGTGCCCTGTGGCATGTCCTCTTCCTTTTCTGTCGAGAAGAATCCTAACACTTACCTCTGCAAAAACCTGCAAACCACACACTGAAGCAGTCCAATGATGGATTGGTGCTGAGGACAGCAGCCATTTTCTGTCCAGCAGCAAAGAAGACTACTCGTTGGAGGAACTCTGCTCATTCTTCCAACAAGTAGAGTTGGAAAACAGAAACGTAATCAACACTGTAGTATTTATCAGGCTTCATTTCTTAATAGGCATTTGGCTGTAAAAGGTTTTAAGATGTTACTGTAATTGCGATATTAAAATGTGTTATTTTAATTTTTTGATATATGACCTGATGAAACAAGAGCATAACGTGCCAAAACACTTCTAACTTCTTAAGTAAAACTCTTCACACTAGCTCAGAGTCTTTTTGTAAAATCATAAGTCAGTTGTGTTCAAATAATTAGACCTGGCCTACCAGTGCCAAGAGTGGACTTTAAAGTTTAAAGCCCAACCTTAAGGTACTGCAATCCATTTATTTGAACAAATGCGGTTTGTCCCATTTCCCAAATTAATAATAATAATTGTCTTTATTCTTATATAGCGCTTTTCCACCTACTGTAGTAGGCACTCAAAGCGCTTATTAAAAGCAATTATATTTTTCTTCAAGGTTATCATATCGTCAGAATCCTACATCGTCCCATGTCTTCTCAGTCAGGTAGAGTGAACCTTCTGAAAAAAAACTCTACTTTTCAACTGGATTTAAAATGCAAGCCATATTGTCAAACAAAAATTTAAGTTCTTAAATCAAAGCAGTGTTCTTTTTACTTTACTTTATACAAATAAGTTTGAAAATATTTTTATGTAAATGAAGACGGGACTCTACAGAAACTTGTTGTGATAGAAGGGTGCATTGCACATTGCCTTTTGCTTGATTTGCAAGACAATAATTACACTGCACTATGATTTTGAATTTTAAATACACTACATGCTACATATCCATTTATTCAATTTATGAATTAATTTTGACAAACAATACTTTTCCAAATCTGTCCTTGTTTTAATCTACTGCTCCAGTTGACTCCTTTTGTATTCTGTCATGTGCATCTTCCATTTTGCTGCATCATTCTGCCAGATGCCACGTCAATGCAGCATAAGGCTAAGCTCTTTAATTAGATGTCAAAAAATGTTTGTGTAGCTAATTAACATTGCCATATTAAAGCATCACTGTCTCTCTTCACATTTATGGGACACTCTAAACTTGGAAATTTTACAGCATTTTCTTTTCTTTTTCATCTGACACCATTACGACCCACTTTCCATTGTCCTTTTTTTGTCAGACTTGCTGGAAAAACCAGCTGAATCTAAAAAGATGAGTCACACATTGTAAAATAATCTTTGTGAGACTGGTTATTTTAAAAAGACACCGTAACCTTATCATAAAACAAAAATAAACTCTCTTTTTTGTTCTTTGAGGCTTGCCTTTTGGAAACCTTTTTTCTTTTTTACAAAAAAATGAGTAGAGCAGCCTGTCATCACATTTGTAAAGGTGTTTCAGCGACCGGCTCTTTATGCTCCATCTTATTAAGTTTTGCAAGATCCAAATATGGTTGTCCTCTTTAGCTGGTATTTTTCTGTTTTATCTGACACATGTGCAGTTTGAAAGGCTTTTAACAAGTTCCCACATGTGTTGGAGACATCTGGAAAAGTCTGGATAAAAGAGAAAGTTAAAACAGCAGTGTGGTCGATTTAATGTTCCGGGACATATGAGAGTTTGGTAACCAGACTGATAGTATCACTCTTGAATCGGTAAACTAATTAAGACTGGGCTGTAAATAAAAAAAAAAGAAATCTTCATTGACAAGTAGTGCCTCTAAATATAGGGGATATGCACGTTTTATATTACTATTTTTATTTTTCATTTTTATTGTAGTAGGAGCAGCAGTAGTGGGAGTTCGATGCATTTTTATTTTTTTTATTTATTTTTTTTAACCCTTAAGACTTTTTGTGGGGGGAAAAAATAAAATGGCTAACTGAAATCCATGTAGCTTTATTTTCCTTGTTTATTTGTGATATTGATTTGAGCTTGAATTGAGAGAGGATCAAGCATCCACCATAAAACTCTCAATGATTCAGAAAGCCTCTTAATATTTGTAACAGTTGTTGCGTAGCCTAAGTTTTACAAGGACCCAGTGCTCTAACTGGATAAATGGGATCAGCAACGTAACTGGGTTTAATCCTGGGTTTTAT
The DNA here is from genome assembly GCA_024349245.1 of Neodontobutis hainanensis. Lineage (NCBI taxonomy): Eukaryota > Metazoa > Chordata > Actinopteri > Gobiiformes > Odontobutidae > Neodontobutis > Neodontobutis hainanensis. Next base: position 31,222 of record JALDNG010000615.1, read on the forward strand.
GTCTCACAAAAACTGACAAAACCCTGTGCCCCTAACAGTAGGCTTTGCAAGTAGGACTGCACAATTTGAAATTTGAATTGTCCAATGTGTTTTACTCTGAACCAGGCTGCACAGTATAGTGCAAATTTGCTGGCATCACAGTATTATCGATTGGTATTGCAAAGACCAGCTTGTATCGCAATAACTTTTTTCTTTTTCAAAATCATCGTCCAAACACCCTAAACTCAAACAAATTTAAGTCAAAAAATTTTCTTGTTTAGACCTGGTTAATTTCTACATTTAGTTTTAGTTCAGACTTTAGTTTAGTCTTTTGATATTGTTTTTTGCTTGGACAAGTTGAAGTTAATTGATAGCCTTTTAAATAACTAAACAGTTTTTACTGTAATTGCAAAGCAGCTACTTGTAATATAGATACTGCAGTCATTTATATTACAATATATTATCTAACACTGCATTAGATTGTATAAAAACTCTACATATAATTTAAATGGTAGCCCCCTAACTTCCTGACTCGTTTATTTATTTATTTATTTATTTATTTTCTTAGCTTGGTGCATATTTGTTTTTAGTCTGTAGTGCCATTTAATGAATTCAAATGTTAGCTTTAAGATTTGTTAAACGTCTGTTAGAGCTGTCAGTTACTCTGTTGTTGGTTGTTTAATCCTGACTCCTTCCTGTTTCATGTAAATGCACTTATTGGTCCTTTGTCTTGCTTTGTGTTACAAGGCCATAGTGCAAGGACATATCTGTAGTCAAATAGAAAGAAGGTAGTCATGACTGTACTGCTCAAATTACCCCATTAAGAACATGCAGGGCGCCTAAGTATGCATTACTCATTATTAAATAAATACGGTGTGCCACCTAACTGTAACAACCACACAGCCTTTCTTTTGCTGATAGAGCAGCTTGAGTCAGACTCTGATCTTCTCCTGTCCGGTGTCTGTATGTTTACAGAGTCTGTGCTCGGCGGTGGTCCAGGTCTATGCAGCAGACCGCAGCTGCAGATGGGTGAAGAGATGCTGTGGAGTGGCCTGTCTGGTCAAAGACAACCCCCAGAGGTCCTACTTCATCCGAGTGTTTGACATCAAGGTGGGTCTGAGACTGTTGTGGGTCAATGTTTCTAGAGTCTACAGCTTTTTGAGACGTAAATCTGGAACTTCAACACTGTGATACCATCATATCCTGAAACCTTTTTCCTCAAAGTTATCAGACCATCAGAATCTTCTGCTGTCCCATGTTGACTGTATGTCTTCAGTAAATGTTAACATCATCCACAATGGAGTTTGTGTCGACAGAAGAGCTTTTGCTGATTTTAAACGTTGTACTGATATTATAATAACAATACTGTTTATATGATTTTAACAAAGAATGGACTGTAGTTTCAAAAGCCTTGTGCATGAAAACATTACATATCAATCAACTGTATATAGTGTCATCAGTGCGTAAAGGGAATTAAACATTTTTTTTTTAAATCATTCTTTCTAAGATTTCCACTTTAACAAAGCAGCCTTTTGAAGAGCTTTGGTGGATTTTGTGCATTGTTCTCTTTTGTATTGCTGCTTTATTCAGCCTCTACACACACTCTGGTCAGACTGCATCCACAAACGGCAGAAAGTTGTGGAAAAAAATAAATATGGTGCTTTTTAAGATAATGTGCAAGCAATCAACTCCAATAGATTAATTTCCAGCATCTGAAAACGCTTTACTGTCCGACTTTGAGACAGCTGTTGGCATTGTTCTGGTTCAGACAGACTTTTTAAATTAACTGTATAACGATGTCACAATTTAGATGTTCTTGACTTGCACATTTGTTTTCTAAAAGATAAGCTGTCATTTTCTTTAAAAATGTATGTAATTCGCTCTGATTGCTTTACACTAAACTTGTCACAATTTTAAAAACCCATTTCAATAAATCAGTTTAGTAATGTGGCCGTATTTTTTATTTTTTTTTAAAGTCAAAAGTCTGATATTTTAATTTTAATTTATTATTTTTTTTCCAGGAAGGAAAAAACATGTTTGAACAAGAACTCTACCACAGCTTTTTAATTAGCAGCCCCAGATCCTACTTCATTTCATTCGCAGGAGATGTAAGCATTTAGCCTATAACCAAACAAAAAGTCAACAAATTATACCCAGTCCATGATAGTTTTGATCCTTTTCTTTTCTTCTGTGCGTTCTCAGACCTGTCAGATCGGCCTGAACTTTGCCAGTGAAGAAGAGGCAAAGAGATTCCGAGCCGCCATCAATGACCTGCTGAACCGCAGACAACGCAAATCAGGTATGTGTCAAGTGATTGATTCTTGGCTCACGTTTCTGCTTCAGACCTCACTCTGACATCTAAACCTGCCTTGCTCTGCCTTTTGTTTAGCATTTTATTACCTACTGGGACTCAAAAGCTTTGTGTTAATTATTGAATTCACTTCAGTGGCACAAGCTCTAGAAAACTTTGAGGAGGAATCGGACTGTAATCCATAGTTAGTGGACAAGACCGTGACCTCCAAAGCCTTTACTTGCATTGTCCGTCTATTCAGCCCTATTCAGCTAGGGCATCGATGAAAAATGGAGAATTAATTAAACACATATTCTAATTTTGAGATACAGCTTGTGTTCAATAGATCTATTAAGAGACATTAGTGTGAGTCTAGAGAGGACCAGAGAGCTGTCTAACCCAGACACACTCGTTTATAGAGTTTTATGTTTATGAACCATGTCTAAACCAGAACTTTTTCATTCAGATTCCACCACAAGTGATTTAAATCTTAGTTTGAACTAATTTTTGGATGATTTTGACAAAAGGAAAGTTATTTGTGATACGAATATTGCAATCAATAATATTGCGATAACAAAACATTGACTTTTGATAATGATTTGTCGTCCTCTTAGCCAGTACAAGCGTCTATGTAGTTCTGTCTTCTTGGCTTCATGTTGGCTTTTTCCCATGCACTGTGGACTCCTTGGCTTACATCAGACCTTTTGCCTTTCTCAGTTCACCCAGTTTCCTCTGATGCATGTTTTTATTGTCTTCCTGATCCAAAATAACCCAGCTATAACACACCATTTTTGGGCTTCTTATTCTTCTCCTGCTTCTCAAAATCTCAATCTTTAAGTCTCATTTTGCTTAAAAGTATAATTTTTGTAATTTCTCTTTTGCAGAGAAAAGGAGTGACCCTAGAAATGGTATGTTGAGCTTTATTCATTGATAATTCACTTTTTATTATGACCTTAAAACATAAGCTCATTTATTATTCAGTGCTGTTTGACTGAAAAAATCAGATTGTTGGATAGTGGCGTTCAGGATCGTTATTTAAAGTCATTCCACAGAAATAGCTGCTACGTTTCTGAAAGGTCATTGTTGGATTTGCACAAACAACAGAGATGTGCTGTAGGTTAATCTGGTCAGCAGGAAGTCCATCTGTGCCATATTGTAGACCACATGCTCTCTGCTGTTGTTCCCTTTTAAACCCTGTTTTGGTGCACACTAGGTCTAATCTGTAATCCCCACAACTACAACAGGTGACAACGTTTTTATTGTCTGAACTATTCGCTGGAAAATGTCTTAACAACTAAAGGTCGAATATGTTAGAGCTCGCTTGGTGACACTGTTGATTCTTGGGTTAATGGGAAGTCTCTTTTATAATTATGTAGGGTTGTTTTTGATCTAAGTCAGATTGTTGTCTTGTGCAGAGGGTAGGCTGCTTTACACTCAAAGCTGGTAAGAAGAAACAAATATTTTATATCATTGAATAATTTAAATATTATAACATATTTAAATGCTGCAATTGACATCAATCACAGTTTAATATAATAATGGTCAACAAAACCTACATTTTTCCCTTTTGGGATTAACAGTCAATTTTAATTAAACATTCACACTAACGCTCCTGAGTATATAATGCAGTATTAAAGTGCATTTGCGTCTCCAAAATACAAAGTAGTGGTATGGAATATCTCAAATGTCTTGCTGCCTTTTCTTCAATCTGTATGGTAGCCCTTTAGGGTCATGCTTTAGAACGAGCCTATTGAAAAGAGTTTTAGATGATGATGATGATGATTTACATTGTCTTCATTGTAATAAAAAAAAGAAACAATGGTTTTCCTCCAGCAGTGCTCCGTTTGTCTCCTGGGCTCAATTTTCTCACAGGTTAAAATAAATTAATAGCAAAGCAAAGTGGAAATTTACCTGGGAGTGTAAAGTAGTGGAGGGTTTGTCAGCCATGTTTCCAGTTTAGTTCAGTAAAGTAATGTCTGCAGAAGAGCAATTACTTGACTGTAGCGGAGCTGTTTTGAGAAATCTATTGCAAAGTGAAACAAAAATGAAGGTACAGCACCTGTCATTCATAATCACCGCAAACACTGAGTCTAAACAGAAGCTTTAAAAACATATTCCCTAAAGGCAAAAGATGTAGAAGTATTAGAAACATTTAGATAAACATTCCAGGTGACTGTATGTATGTGTGTCTGAAATAAGTCCTTGGATAAACTTTCTCTGTGAACTCTTTCTGACATTTGAGCCGTGAAATTGGAGACAGCAGGTTGACATGGCTGCCCTGGATTTGCAGCTCTATTTGAGAAGCACCTAATTGTTCTCACTTTTCTTTTTGTTTGTCCTTGAGCGATAGTTCTGATCGTCTTTACATTACACCATCACCAAAAGACTTGAGTGCGTCCTGTGTTACTCACAGTTTGTTTGAAATGTGTACCAACAGTTCAAACCAGTTTTATCGAGGACAAAAAAACAATTCATTGCTTTGCTTTTGGTCTACACAATAATTTACATGCAACGTCTCAAAGATCTGACCGTAACATCAATTTGGCTTCAGAAAGAAAGAAAAAAAATATATATATATTTTTATTTATTTATTTGTTATTTATTTTAAAAGTGCTTGATCACACATATAACTGTTAAATTGGACAACTGTTAAATAGGACAAAAAAATGTATTGTTTTTCAAAAACTTTTTTACTCCGTGTTAGACCAAAAAAACATCAACCAGTCATAGTCGCTTGGCGAGGGTTAGCCATTGGCCCTCTGGCTTGTCAATCACTGTTACTATGTGTGTTACGTTATGCACGCGTGTACCAGTTGCTGCGCATGCGTACACAGTAGCTCTGGTGCAATCCCCGGCTTTCATTTATTGCTGCTTCACCAGTCTCACCGCAAAGTTGTAACATGGCTGAGAAACAACCTGAGGCAGGTCTTGGAGATTATTTTTCACGATGGCGTGCTCTAACGACACAGAAAAGGTTCCCTACTGACGTGTCCATTTCCAGATTTAACCTGGACAGGTAACTTTAGTTAATTCTTTGGTGAAAATATTTTTGGGAGTTTGGGAAAGATGCAAACTTGTATTCTGGCAAAGTAAAGCGACAGGCAGTTTGGTAATGCTACGAGTAATGGTGGGAACACTGTCCAGTGGTGAGTCCGAGGTAAGGTAAACAAACACTCACATAAGATTTAAAAAGCGTTTCTTCAAAATAAGTTGTGACGGCGGGGCGTGTTCTTACACATGCGCTCATTTCAGAAACTCACTAACAGTTGTTGGTTTAGGGATGTCATTGAAAACATACTCCGTAACACCTTTTTAAGCACATTTTTAATATTGGATATGTCGGATCTTATTCCTATTTTATTTTATTTTATTCTATTATGATAAAGCTCTGATCTATTGGGCAACCCAACTTAGCGCTTAGATTTTTATGTCATTTTTTTATTTTTTATTTTTTATGTTGTTTGGTCAGGTGCTGCTGTTCTAAATGCACGTGTTGTTGGCAGAATTTGTCCAAAAAATTCAGAAAACCCAGAGACCATTTTAGTGGAAACATGACATGTGATATTTAACAAAGTAAAAGTCCTGTTGTATTGAAATGTATACAGACAATCTCAGGACTAACTTCCTCTGGATTCCCTGGTCTTACCATCCTTTACATATAGCCATGGCTTGATTTAATGTGCAGCCCTAACTTGGAATTCACTTTTGAATGAAGCTGTCAGCTAATTAACCAGATGTTCTTTTTAGCTTCTATCACTCTATCTATGCCTATGATAAGTTTGAAATAGAGTCACTGACAATCTTGTGTTAAGAAGGCTTGAACATCTGCTCAGAGCTTAATAGACTTTCAAAAATATCATAAACATGCTCCACTTAAGCTTTTTGCTCATTTTTGTCCTAGATGTAGCCATACTTTCCTATAACCAGGCCATCTCACACTGCTCAGTTTTAAACACCCACAGTCCCAGGCCTCGGGGGACGACAGATTTGAGGCGAGTCAGTCCATGTGGTCCAGCCTTCGTGGGGAGACCGGGGATTTGTGCCGGGATTATCTGTGGATTAGTGCTCATGTTCAATGCTGTTGCAGTTTGTGAAGATTACAAAGAAAATCATGGACTGAGCAGCCGAGAGCGAACGAGGAGGAGGACATTAATGTGATAAAGATGAATCATTAACGGCTCGGAGCAGGCGGATCAAATGTGACGTTTAAAACACGAGAACAGAGTAGTTTGATGAAGCTGCCCTCGACATGCATCACAAACGTCTGCAGTAGTTTAGGGACTGGTTTGGAGACGCCCGCTATTTTCATTCCTGTACTTTGCTTTCATTTTCAAGATGAAAGTTTAAATGGAAGTTATTAAGGAGCAGTGAACTAGATTTTTCACACCCATTGTGTCATGCGTCCGGGTAAAATATTTCATCCAGTCATCACTGACTTTGCCAATTGTCCTGTCTTTGTGTATTTCTCTTGAACATTTTTAGATTTTCTTTTGTGATCTTATGCTCTTCAGATATAAAAAATTAATCTAAATGTAACATGTTCATTTTAATTCAAAATATACATTGTGTGCAGAAGATTGAAATTATTTTTTTTCTGCTCTCCCAATGCCCCCACCCTTTCTATGCTGCGTGTAGGTCCAGCGCTGCCTATGGCCACAGTGGACATCAAGAATCCAGAGATAAACAACGTCCGCTTCCACAACTCTCACAGCCACCAGCAGCCGTACCACCTCAACAACATGCTCAGCCACAGCGCCCTGAACAGGAAGGACAAGAAAACCAAAAGCAAGAAGAAGAAGCTGACCAAAGCAGACATCGGCACGCCTAGCAACTTCCAGTGAGTGCAAGTTCACAGCGTCTCTAACAAAGCCACTTAAATATACAAACGTCAGACTTTGAAAATACTGGTTTGGTATTGTTCACAAAAAATGGGGAGATGAGAGCAGAGAAGGAATTGGAACTTGTGATCCAGCTTCAGTCGGCCTCTGCAGTAAACGCTTCAAGTCAATGGTTGCACTGTCTGTGGAGCTGACGTATGTGAACTCACTGTTTAACATAAACACGTGGGCGACTGTGTGCAGACGCTAAACAGTTGGTTTCTGAGTGTCTTTGTGTTTCATCATCAGGGTTCTTACTAGGCACGAGACAAAACTAGGAACATTGTACGTTTTAACACAAATCAGACTAAAAAAGTGAATTAAATAAATATTTGGACAGAATCATCACAAAATATAAGATTATTGCACAATTCAAGTTAGTGTTGAAATGACAAAAAAAAATAGTTTTCAGACTGTGAGCACCTACGGTTGTAAGGTATATAGTCCCAGTTAGTTTTGTTCATAAACAAAATTCAAATGAAGTAACTCATTTAAATTAATTTATTCAAAAAAAAAAAGTAAATTCAGCTTTTTGATTTTAAATATACTAGTTTAACTCTGTGAAATTAAGCACTAAAAATGTATGTACTTTTAAATAAAAATTGTATTAGAAATGTGTTATTGAAATATGTGTGTTGTGTTTTCACCAAACCTCTGTCCTGTCCCTCTGCAGACACATCGGCCACGTGGGCTGGGATCCAAACACAGGTTTTGATGTGAGTACTATCTTCAACTACACACAAACACAATGGTGACCCGTGTGGCCGCTGTGTGATGTAATCAAACAATAGGCTCTTGTTGCTTCCTCCTTGTGTTCACAAACGTCTATATGACTCTCAGGAACTGCAGACCGACAAAATGTTTAGGACGAGACAAGGCCACATCACTGTAGGAAAAAAAAGTACATTTGCCCAGAAAGTCCTTCAAATGCATTCTCGAGCCGTTGTTGTCTTGGATTAGAATTACAGCAAATAAAACCATAATGAAGGGAATAATAGCTTCAGACATCGAGTGTTGAATACCATTGATGACTAATTTCCATTGTTCACTTTTACTTGTGCATTACTTGTCATTATTTTCTATACTAGCGCTAATTCAAATGTCATTAAATAAATAAAAATAAATTTAATAACTCATCTAAAAGCTGTTCTACATCTTCATAATTTATTTCCCTCTAAAACTTTTTGCTCTTGTGCCAATGATCTATGCTTTTCATCTTCAAACATGTGTACATTACTTGAATAACAATCTATTAAAGGAATTGTTGCTATTTTTAGAAACCTGTAATATTTTTGTCTAAGTATGCGTTGAGTTTTACTGGAATTTATTTTGTTTGTGTAAAAGTTCAAAGTAACTGTTTGTTTTGAAGCTACTTGCACTTCTACCTGTTGACCAGCAGGTGTCAGACTGAGACTGGAGAGCTTCTTTTTGCATATGTAGCTGTATATACAGGGTTTTATCTCATTTGGGCTGCAAAATATTAAGTGACACCTCTGTTTTTCTTGTTGCTGCAGTTGAATAACCTTGACCCTGAACTGAAGAACCTCTTTGACATGTGCGGTATCTCAGAGGCTCAGCTGAAAGACAAAGAGACGTCCAAAGTCATCTACGACTTCATCGAAAAGAAAGGAGGCGTGGAGGCTGTAAAGAACGAGCTGCGGAGACAAGGTGAGTGCGCACGACACAACCACATAAGTTCAGTTGAACACAAAGTATTTTGTGCTTTGTTGAAAGTAACTTGGTCTACACTCGTGCTCGGCTTCCTAAGTGTCCTGTTGGAGCAAGGATAATCACATCAGACCTTACAAAACACTATTAATCTATTTATGTGACTACATTTTGCTTCCAATTACAAAAAATGTGTTAAAAAATATTAAAATCTTCTGAGTCTGAGTAACCTACATTTTAAATATCACGTCTACAGTATCCATATTTGGGAGCATAATTTGGACATTAAATAAAGACAACTTGGTATTATAACAGATAAACGGATATATCCAATGGTGGTCTAATACTAAGACAAGTCAGTTCTGTTCTGATGATATGATACAAAATGTTTACTCATTCATATTTCAGTGCATATTTATTACTCGCTCTATAGGCCTATATTTTTTTATTGCTTGAGCAACAATGTGGATCACTCATGTACATGGTCGGGTTTAAATAACTTCAAGGATTTTCCAAAGAAACATGCTTCAACAACAAAGCACCGTTTTTCTTATTTGTAGTACGTTCATGTGTTGTTTTTTTTTTAACTATTACTTCCTCTCTGTTGTCTTTATTTTTCTGTCAGACAGTTGATTGGGGTTGAGTACAGATGAAACACTGTTTTTAGTCCTGCTTTTTCATTCTCAGTGGCAGTTTTTCATCACCACAGTTTGTGATCATGTTTTATTCATGATGGTTTGACAGTAGGATCGAGGTGTGAGCTGAATCCAAATTTAAAACACATCAGAGTCTCTGATATTTCTCTCCAGGTTTAGTCCCAGATTACACAAACATTTGTGCTTCTACATGTTCAGTGTTGGATATTGTCATTTAAAAGAATAGCATTGTAGGTTCGACATAATTGGAAATAACATCCGTTTGCCAGAAGAGTATTTAAATGCCACAATACTAAAAAATAGCAACACACAACCTTCCGGTGAACCCCATGAGACCTTACCTTCAGATTTACTGGTAATGTTTTTGTCAGAAAGAGCCAATAAATGTTGTAAAACCAAGTCACACTGTCAAAAGAAAGCTGCTGCAATATGTGTGCAACCAGGTAATCTATTTTATTAAAAGTCAAATGTATCTGATGAAGTAATTCAAGAGCTGCTGAAAGCTGTCAAGTTTTCAATTACCTTCACCTACCAGCTTCAGTGAAGGTAGACGCATAAGTCTATTTTACATATTAGAAGTTTATTATAGTACTGTAGTGGGTTTGAGGAGAAGGCCATTCATCAACTTGTGTCCAATCCAGCCAATAGGGGTAAGCGCTTATATCGATACATAATTATATTACTGTAGTCTCCTTATACTGTCTCCTAATAACCAAGGCTAATATAGCAGCTTTATCTTGAGCTGTATCAGATAAAAGTGGGCTGTTACGAGGAAAGTAACTTGAGATGCTATTGTTTTGCTAATCCCTGAGCATTGGGCTGCTGTTTTTCGGTTACCTGTTCAAGCAGCCATACAACACAAGTCAGTTTTTCTGCAAAACTATGGACACTTTCAACAATAATTAAAAAAAAAAAACAAAAAAAAAAAACATTTTGGCACCTAAAAACACTCCCCAAAGTCCTACCTGTAGCTCTCAACCATTCAGCTCCGGGCTTTTATGGAGTCTGTGATAGTCACATAACAGACATGGACTATGTCTCTGACTTAAAAAACAACAACTGCTCACTCGTTTGTTATACAGTGTTATTTTTGGCTTGTCCACTGGGGTCTCTTCAGTTATGGAGCACTCTTCATTATGTATCTTCTTTGGAATGTGGAGGTGTGTGTTTACCTGTTTAAATAAGTGTTGCCATGAGATGCTAGTGTGTCCTGCCACTCAGAATTACTTGCATAATCTTTCAAAGGGCTGGACACGCTGTAAAAGAGGGTTTATTCAGTGACGACGGATTAGTTTGTGTCTCTGTATTTTGTGAATGTGGTTGGTCTGTACAATACAATGCTGTTGTCTGACTTTACCCTCTCACTTGAAATCCTCTTAAACCAGACTCGTTTTGATCTGTTTTGCTCCACAGCACCTCCTCCACCTCCGTCCCGCGGCAGTGGTCCCCCTCCTCCTCCACCTCCTCATCATACTACAGCTCCACCTCCTCCCCCCCCTCCGTCCAGAGGCGGCCGCGGTGCTCCTCCTCCTCCGCCTCCTGCCAGGGCCCCCGTTTCAGCGCCTCCGCCACCACCTCCGTCTCGACCCGGAGCTCTGGGTGCCCCTCCTCCCCCTCCACCCCCCTCCAGAGGACACCAACCTCCACAGCCGCACCACCACCAGGCTCCTCCACCGCCTCCTCCATCATTCGCTCACTTAAATATCACGCCTCAAGCTCCACCTCCTCCGCCTCCTACTGCACCTCCTCAACAACAACAGCAGTCTCCACCTGCCCCGCCACCACCTCCCCCTCCTCCTCCGGGCCCCCCTCCACTTGCGGAGCTGGACGGAGGTGGAGATGACCCTCATTCGCCGGGTCCAGGAGGAAAGTCGGCACTGTTGGAGCAGATCAGAGGCGGGGCACAGCTGAAGAAGGTGGAGCAGAATCACAATAGGACGCCGGCCTCCAACACTGGACGGGATGCACTGTTGGACCAGATCCGCCAAGGCATCCAGCTCAAGACTGTAAGAACAACTGCAGTTTGTCCTATTGCATCCAAAGCCTATTAACAGCTGACTTTAATATTTTTCTTTTGTTGTTTGGACTGCTTTTTAAGTAAAATGGAACCATTTCAGCATGTCAAAATGCAACACTTTAAAGCTTACTTTCTTAAACTTATAGCTCTGAGATTCACATTAGATGTCATAATCCCACAATTATAAAATTATATATAAGGGAAATACTCCCTAAACCCTTTCCTTTTACGTAACTCAAAATGTCTGTGCATCCAGGTGTCGGATCTGCCAGAGTCCAGTCCTCCCACACCGGCTCCCACTGCAGGCATCGTCGGCGCTCTCATGGAAGTGATGCAGAAGAGGAGCAAAGCCATTCATTCATCAGGTAAGACACCCACTTAAGCTAAACGTATATCTACACATTCCACTTCCACTGCATACTCAAAACGAGAAGCATTATTTACTGTAATACATGTAATCAATTGAAATCCAGTTAACTGTATTTATATAATTATTTGTTTGGGTTTTTGCTTGTTTACATGATTTTGTGCATTTATCATATATCCTCTGTGTATTGAGGTGAACAGTTAACAGTTTTAATAAAAAGTTATTAAAATTAAAAAAAAAATCCTAATGACTGTCCTCCAGCTTATTTTGTTTCTATCGTTTATTCTATTGTTATACTTGTCATTGCTGTTTCGTATCACAAAAAGACTTTTACCTTGAGATTTGTGGTTATTGTTCTCTAAAAAACATTCATTTCTTGCAGACGAAGACGAAGATGACGACGAGGATGAAGACTTTGAGGATGACGACGAATGGGACGACTAGTGAAGACCCCTCAATCCCTTAACACTAAACTCTCAAACTCTTCCAGAATCGGACTACACTTGTAAATGTTGTATGAAATTGTTGCATATTTATTTTCGCTGTTCTTCTTTTTTTTTTCTTTTTTTTTATATATATATATATATATATAATTAATCAGTGCAATACCTCATCTGTTAAATCTGCACACCTCCATCTGCCCTTCCCTGGGACGTCCTCTCCTGTTGCTAGAAGGCACCTAACCCTATTATCTTCACCGGTTTTAAATAATAGAGAATATATTTAGAAAACTTGGGATATAATTTAGTTTGTTTGTTCCTTTTTGTTTTGTCATTCCTCACGAAAGAAACAGGCTAGTATTTGTCAAAACTGCAACAATATAAGTTCTGATGTCGGAACACTATCTTTCCATCTTTCAATTGAGTTTCAATAGAAAGTGTAGTATTTTGTAGTGCTTATATTTTATTTTTATTTTTTACCAAAACCAAGAGTCTTCTGTCTCATCGTCTTCTACATATATTTGTTTTTTGTTTGTTTTTTGTTTTTTTGTTTTTGCACAATTTTGATAATAACTTTGTTTATTTTGATGTGTGTTTGTCAAAATCTGATTTAATTTCAGTGAAAATGGTGTGTGAGCAAACCCGACTGACTTCATGAAAAGCAATTGATGACAAGGCATGGGACAATGACGTTTTTCAAAATGTGTGAGAAACCACTAATACTGTGAAATAGCTCTTTGTATTATGAGCTTGTGAGACAAGACCAGTAACACATTTACAATACAACTTCTTTATTTACCTAACCGTTTGTACAAATAAGCAGCTGCACAAAAAAAAAACTATATTCAACTAAAGCCTGTTTAAATCCATCTAAATCCTTTTCCATTCCAGATAAAACCTACTAAAGACCAACTCAAACCTATTAATATCTAACTATAGCTTGTTAAGTCCATCTATAAATCATTTAAATGACTTGCAACCTGTTCATATCCAACTAAAACCTTCTAAAAATCTGTTAAAATCCTAATAAAGCTTGTTAAGTCCACCTAAAAGACATGTACCTTCAGCCTGTTAATATCCAACAAAAATCTTCAAAAAGATCCAACTAAAGCTATAACTTACCCTACAGCCTGTTTAATATTTAAAGTTTGCAAAAATCCTGCTCAGATTGGTTCTAATTGATATTAAACCTGTTCACATTCACCTCAAGCCTGTTCAGATCCGTTAGAAATAAGTTTAAATCATTTTAAGTCCTGTTGGTGTCCTACTAAAGCTTGTTAAAATCCAACTCAAATCTGCTCAAATCCAACTAAAACATTTTTAATCCTGTCTAAACTCTATTTCAGTTAGACTAAATCCAGCTTAAATCCAACTTTAAATTGTTTCAATTCCATTTAAGACCTATTCATATCCAACTAAAACTTCTTCAGCTCCATATAAAACATTCTATAATCCAACATAAACCTGCTCAAATCCTTCTATGGCCTGTTTAATGTTATTTAAAGCCCCTTACAGGCCCTCTAAGATCCATCTACTGCTCAAATCCTATAATCTTTAAACTATAGTTTTCTCCAGCTTCTCATCCGGTAATTGCCTGTTGACTCTCGCAACTGAAAAGTATGGCATTTTATTCTTTCTTCCTGTTTACCTGTTACATCCTCTAGTTACAGCTGTGCTCTGGTCAGTATTTAAAACAGTGTCACATAAATATATGGCAGAAAATAGAGAAATGTTACTACTCCTCTCCTGTTCTTGACTGTAATATTATGCCTCCACATGGAGAAAACTTAAAAAGCAAATAACAATGAACCAAATGTTTGTGAGCAGCTTTGGGCGATGCCTGTGAAGAATCATTTTAACTCGTTCGTCTTTAACAAGAGTTTTTAGCGTCCTCCTGCGAGGCTTTATGCTGCATTGAGAAGCTGTCACACTGACACTGAACCTGTGAAGGGGGTCGGGAGGGTGGGGGACACAATGAGAATACTAAATTGTATACTTAAATAAATGTTAATATTTACCAAGATATTTGTCTTTTTTTTATAATTTTTGAGTTTTGAAAGTGTGTAAATAAAGAAATCATTGCTTTACTTAAAGGGATGGTCTAGTGTTTAGTAAAAAGGCGTCTATGAGATACATTGGGGTTAGTGTATTATTCTAACCTTGTGCTGCAGCCATATTAAAGTGAGATTTGTGAGTTTACAAACTTGCCAAAATACATCTTGTCCTGCTCCAAGCAAAGTACATTGACAGTCCGAACAAGGCTTTACCGACTCGTGTCCGATGATGTGGCAGCATTTTAGGTTTGAAGATAATTTTTTTTTTTTTTTTTATTAAAAGTACCTGCCTTTTTGCTTTCAACAGAACCCTCACAGATAAAACTCTGAAATAGACTATGTTCTGTGGAGCATTTCTATCTGGCAGCGTCGGAGTAAGTATTATTCCCCACCATCGTAATTGTCCACACAGCTCTATTTTGGAGAAGCAGACGGGAGCAATGACAATGTTGTGTCATATGGCTGCTAATGAGGCCTAGAAGACTTGTACAGCTTGTAATGCAAGTACAGTATATTTACATGCATTCATTTGGACAGGCATGTGACTTTCTATTCTGTTCCTCATTTATACAAACCCAGACCTCCTCCCCAGTACAGTTTCCAAAACTTTTTTTTTTTTTTTTTTTCATGGGACCCATATTTCAAAAAAACAAAAGAACCCTGGCCCAAATTTCTAGTTTTATTTAGAGTTGTTTGTTCTATTTTTGTAGTTTATATGTGTGGTATTTTTTTGCCTAATCTATTACTCTAAATTTCCATTTTAATGGTATTTTGTTAATTATTCTAATGCAAAATATTAGGCTTTTTAGGTGTTTTGTGAGGTCACAAATGACCTAAACTTCAGTTGTCTGTGTATAAATATACTCAGCCATCAAGAAACAAAAAAAAAACTTTTGAGTTCAAACAGGAATTTTTATTGAACACACCAGCGTTAAAGGTGATTTTTAACACAAAAATGTAAAACATTGTTTACAAATGAAGTGGTCTGTTTCTACATCGAGTGACAAATGCCATAAATCAATAACAAAGTGTCCGTTGAGCTCAGGGGTCTGACAAATCCACCTGAAATGACAAAACGTATAATTAAATAAAGATGAATATTTCCTCATTTGTTCTTTTAAGTTAATATTTGAGTTTGAAACATCCTCTGTAAAGTATGACCTGCCCATTTTTCCAATTAACCCATCACAATTTCCTGACATTAGGGGAGCCTTTTCATTCGCCTCCACATTTTATTAATAGAGCTGATTGTTTCTGTAATAACAGTAATTTCCTTATTGCTCTTTTCTCGGCTCATCCTGTGATTTCCCGGCAGCTCTCTGCTCTGTCTTATCAAACAGCGATGAAGTCAGACTATTTATAACCTGACGAGGACCAGAGGAATTCACAGACTGACAGCGGCTGTCATCTGTCGACTTCAAACGTTTGCTCTGATGGCTTTTGGCTGAATTATGCCCTTGATCCTTTGACTTAAACATCGCACTGAGATACAAACAGGAAATCTTACAGTACTGGTGTTGTAATTGCAGATTCCAATTCCATTCCTCACAGCCCTTATTTCTACAGCCACCTACAGTAGCTCTGGTGGGACATACTGTTATCCGTACGTTTTAAACATTTAAGAATAAAAAATGATCCTGTCCTCCATCGGTGCTCAGTTTATCTTCTCTGGGCAGTTTTAGGAACAGGAAGTAAAAAAACGAAGGGCTTGTTTCATTGAGATTTCTGGAGCTTTAAGTTCTCTCAAGCAAAGTGGACAACATTATCTGGTTATACAATATATTATTAACTTTTTTGTTTTCTCAAAACTGCAGCCTGGTGGAAAATGTAATTCCTTCAAAACCAAAAACAACTTGCTGAAGTAAACAATACAATAAAAATAAATAAATGGTGTAGTCACAAATGACTCCCTCCAAAGGTCTTGGGGGGGGGGCTGTTTAGTGGACCAATCATGACAATATATACACAGAGAGGCCCCCCTGACTAATCTGAACATACTGGGAAAGAGGGGCTTTAAAGGGACAGGCAGCATTAGCACTCCTGAGCCATTAACATACCAATGCCCATATATGGACATAAGACTGGAGATTACTAAATGTCCATGAACAAACAGTTTTAAGAATGATGCTCAATATAAGTATCTAGAAAAGAGCATATAAGGGAACACTGAAAATGCTTTAGTGAGACACACAATAAATCTTACCCTTTTTAGTGACATGATGCTGCTGCCTCGAATGGCCGCCATCAGATCATCCCTGCTCGACTTCTGCGCCGGTGGCAAATGGGAAGGTTCGTCTCGTCTTTTGACTGACGGCTTTAAAGAGTTTTTAAATTCTTTCAAAATATCAACACTTTCCTTTTCATTGGTGCCATTTTTTAGCTTCTTTGTCTTGGGTTTCCTCTGGTTTGACTGTGTTTTCATGTTGTTTGAAGCTTCTTGATGTTTCACCATTTCGGCGATCTTCCTTGTTGGTAGTTCTTGACACTGGTTGGGAGCGGGGGTGTTTCTGCTTGGCTTTTCAACACTTTTAGCAGGTTGTGTTGGCTTTTTTGTCAACCTTTTTTCCACAGATTGAGTTGTAACTTGTTTGTTTATTTCTGGTGGACTCTGCTCTTTCTTTTCTTGCAGCCTTTTTTGCCGTTGTTGATCCTGGTTGCGTGTTAAAATGCTTGTTGCTGCCATTCTCGGACCTGGGAGATCAAACTGGTAGCCAAGTTTTAGCAAGGTATTGTTCTCCCTTAGGAGCTGCACCATCTCCATCTCAACCTTTCCCCGCAGATGTGCCTTTGGTTGTGAAAACGCAGCTCTATCAAAGTCTGATTATGTTGTAGTGCTCCCAAAACGGCAAGGATCCCCTGTCCTGACACAAAGTTAGATTCAATGTTCAGGTTTTTGATCGAGCAGTTCTCACAGAGCATTTTAGAGATACCAAAAGCTACTCTGTCGTCGGCGTGGGTGTTTGCGAGGCTGAACAAATGGACATGAGTGTTTTTGCATAGTGCTTCTGTGAAACGAAGTAAGGTCTCATGGGAAATGTCTTCGATGTTATTGAGGTTGACTTCGTTCAAGGCAGGATCGTTGTTCAAGATCTGCTCCAATGCTTTATCGATGACAATAGGGTTTCCGCTTGGTCGGTCTGTACTTTGTTCAGTTGTTTCAGTCTTACTCTGTTCGTTTTTGATTGACTTTTCATCTGAGCAGCTTTAATTTTGATCTTCGTCTCTTTTTTACACTCGCTTTTCTTCACCACGTCATCTTTGGGGCAAGCATTTTTTACCAAACCATTTGGGACTTTCTTGCTCTTTGGCAAAACCCTCTTTCTGTTGTCTGCGTTCTTGGCGGTGCTGTTGTTAGCGCTTGTTGTCTCTGGCTCCCCCCAGACACTCTTATCTGGGTGTTCCTTCTGGACACAATGACAGGATGGAAAATTAGGCCGAACACTGACATTCACCAGCCTCTGACTTTTAATTAAGAACCCACTTCTGCGCTGGCAGACACATCATTAAAGCTGGCATTTCTCAGAGATTATATTTTTAGACCATTTCAGTCAACACAGCACTGAGCACTGGGTTAATTTGCATCTCAAACCATTTACAGCACTATTCTTTAATTGAGCAGAAATAACTCAGATCAGATCACACATTAACATTTTTCTCACCATTCATTATTAGATTGCTGTCTTAAATATGCACCAGTAAACAAAAAAAAACACTAAAATACAAGGTTTTGTTGGGCCAAAACACAATTAAGTCTCACACAAAAACTATACTGATTTACATTTAAAGTTTACTGTAATTTTATACAATGTAACATCCCAATGAGAAAGCTAGCCAAGCCTTTTCAGTCAATGGTACAGTTTATCCGCTCACCCAAGCCCAAAGAAGCTTCAATATCTCCACAGTACGTTCTCACCTGTGCAGCGTCGGACTCCACCTTTTCAACTTCCGGCAGTTTCTTGTTCTCTTCCTCCCAATATTTGAGCAGAGCTTCCCTGTCGAATGCTCCCACTGGTGTCTTTGCCGTCTGGTCTTTCTGCCTCAGCCCAATGGGGACATTTGTATCCGGGTCTAGATCTGCAAGTTCTCGCTCCAGCTCCGCGATCTCCTCAGACGACAATGTGGACAATAGTTCCTCCTCGTCCACCTCTTCATACTTTTGGAGCTCCCTTTGGTATCCAAACATTTTCAGTGCTGATGAGAAGAAACAGTACTTTTACTTTAAATAAAAATGGCTCTTTTACACTAGTCACTAAATTATTTGAGTTACCAGGTATTTAGTATCCAAGTACTGAATCATTTTTAATGTGTGTTTTATGTGTGTTTTATGTGCCTATTACGTTTTTTCTCTTTTTCCTTTTAAAAGTTAATTATATAAAAGGTGTGAGTCAAAAAGCTCTAATTCCTTCAGCTTTCCTTCAACCAAAACAGTGGTGTATTTAAAACCTATTCTGCATTTACTATGAAGCATTTAACCACTTTTTATAATACAAAACAAATATATGTAGTAGACTACATAAGAGCATTAAAACTGAGATTTGAAAAACAAATATACAGTAGTGTGGCATTAAAATGTTTGAATATAAAGGTCTGTAGAATTGCCAAATAAAGCTCTGAAATATCCTACAAACACCAATAGCATTGTCTTAAAAATGCTCCAATGCCGCAAAACAACATAGTGCAAAAATATTATGAAAACTAGTAATTTTTTTTTACAGATCTTATTGAGAGACTGTTCATAATCTGATCAAATAAAACAGTTTAGCTTGCACAAGTACTAGCTACTATTACAACTCAAATAGACTAAACTCTAAACTAACTTACTAGTGTAATTTAATCAAAAAGTAAAAGTAAATGTAAGTAAACAGTACCCACCTTTGGTTAAACGGTCTTTTGTAAGTTCACTTGTTGTCCATCAGGATTTTGCTTCAGGATGCTTTGTCTGAGAGTGCCCCACAGTGATCTACAGCTGTGACAGGACCATCACAGACACAAAGCCACAAGGAGGAGCGCCCTGCCCCTGATGGGTTTGTCTTTTTTTAGGGCGTTAGACGAGAGGTCAACAAGATGAGCTTACCGCAGGAATGTGAGCCCCTTGATTGGCCTTACGCTGAGAGCTCATCACCGACTCGTGCCCCAACAAAAGTAAATGCAAAACCCAACAGCTCTGCGGTGTTATGTAAAGTGTAAAGACGCTGAGACACGCCGTAGTCGTGGAGTTGTTTGGAAACACTTGTCCCTGAAGATGGAAAAGTTATGTACAGCACAGACTGACCGTTAGAAGGACAAGGCTGAAGAGATGTCGTTTACACTGGACCCACAAGAGTTACTTTTTTTAGTTTGAACTGTAAACAACACTGCAGTAGAGTTAGAAATCAATTTATTAGCTGTGAAAATATCTTTGACTTAATTATATAGCAATGACGATTAGGGATAAGATTGTGGCAAATGGTAGAAGGGTTTCAAAGCAACTTTGCAGGACACACACACAAGTTCAACTCTTTATAAAGCAAAACTGTGTAACTTATTAAAGGATGATAATTTTGTCTCAAACTGCACTGCTGCAAACCCACACTGGACTGTGATATAACAACTTAGTAAAACTCACATTAATCATTTCTACGTAGGGACGTTGTGTTCAAACAACATGTTTCTCATTATGGTGACTTTCCCTATCGCTCACACTCACATAAACGGTTACATAAGGTACACTTTTGGGTCTTTGTTCATGTTGGTAATACATTCAATATAGTTTTAAAAAACATTTTTGTAAAAGTTTTCATGCTTTAAGCAGTTCAACATAATATCCAAATCTTTTCTTTATTAGTTTCAAAGCAGAGTTACTGAGACATCCAAATTCTAAAAAACAATAAATGACTGAATACAGCTGTTTACCTGAAATGTATCACTAAGATATCCTTAAATTTCTCAATGAAAACCACCTTATACATTTTTTGAAATGTTTATTCTGCTGAACCTGCTTGTGCGGTATTGTATTTAAAGGGATGGTGATTTGTTGTTGGGTTGCCCGGGCAACACTGAGGCCGCTCACCGGGGATGTATCACGTATCACATCCAAGTAGAAAGATGATGAGTGACATAACACCCGCCTGATCCTAAATCTGTTGTAAATTTGACCTTTGAACTTGAATTTTAGTGATTAGTGTCCAAAGCCTGTATAATTTATCATGCCAGTAGGCACAACTGTGAAACTAATTACAACATACACATTACTTTTACACTATTGGTTATATTCCAGAAGGTTTTCTGACTTTACTGAGAAATAATCCATCTGTGCCAGTGCCTTTTATATTCTAAGGTCACACTTTAGTCTTTATTTAGTTTTGGAGGTGCTTCAATGTGTGACCTCTTTGTTATCAGCTTCACTGTGACCTGCCAAAATATGAAGTCACACTGTTTGTGTTGTTGTCGTTTCTGGGCCAAGAGGTTAAATTTAGAGTCTATTGAGGTGTCAGAAAGAGAAAATACTTCCACACTATGAATCCAGACACATTCAATGTTCAAAGAAATTATAGCCTTTACAATCCATTTAGAAATAAAGGCAAAAGGAGATTTAAGGATATTTATTTTGTCACATTATTGGGTCAAGACCACAATGTCAATCTCAAGACCTATAGTGGGGCTGCATGTCAATTTTTTATCTGTCTGACAAATGGGTTTAAAGCAGTGGTGGGCAAACTAAGGTCAGGCCCACCAAACATTTACTAATATTTTTTTGATAACTAAACACTATATATTTTTTTTTCCTTTTCCTACAGTGTTCTGCAGTTATCAGTTAATCCCCACTGTACAACATGCTCCAAATGATAACCTTTCCTAAAGCTGTCATCTCTCAGCGAGAGGTATTTTTCACTGGTCTTTGAACAAACTGTAAAGCATGGGTCAAAAACAGAGCAGGTGCAGATGTGACTGTGGAAGAAGAAAACCTCCATAAACTTTAATTATGAAGGTTTATAAATGCTCTAACACACACAACATAACATTTAGGGTATATATTTTGAATCATGTTTAATCTTTTATTTGAACTACTCAGATATAGTGCTTTAAAATGTGCACCATCTTTAATAAAATATAAATGATTTACATGTAATTAAAAACCCTCAGTATTAATTGTAAAATTGGTTATCCTCTCAAGTAATCAATTGCTGGCTTCTCAAAATAACAACCTGGACTATAATTAACTAATGTTGGCTTTTGACGTAACTCTTAAAAAAGCTTATTGCTGATTATTAAAACCTAGTCTCATTCGTCTTTTTAATGTAAAGCTGAGATCATTTTGTTATGTTCTTGAGGCTAGAGTCATACAGTATGTTCAAAGACTAATAAATGGTATATGTTTTTACTGGTTTCTCAGAGAACACAGACGAATTTCAAGTGCTTTCAGACTGGAACCATTTTCACTGGACTGGAACTTTTCACAATGTAATATATGCGTAAAGATTTTACAAGTTTCTAAGAAAAATTTAAATAATCCTTACACATTGACAATAGCTTATCAGAAATAAATTAATTGACATTGACACGAAGACTACGTTTGACACTTAAGGCTTAAGCCAGGTACAGCCATTTAAGTCTCTTTCTCCTCACTTTTCCCGGCAGATGACTTTGCCGTACAGGTCATTTTCTTTGAACAGCAGGAAGTCTTTGAGTCGGTTGGGAATGTTGAGGGACGTCAGACTGCTGCAGCCCTGATGTCCCCTGATGACCACTCTGCACAGGTGAGACAGAGACCGAGGGTTGTCTGAACCAAAACGGAGAAAAAAACATTTGAGTTTGTATCTTGTGTGAATGTTGCATGGTTGGGTTTCAAATGTCTTGACTCACACATAATTTCCTGAATCTGAGGCCATTCTTTCTGATTTTCCAAGATCTTCATAAGTTTGCTGCAAAGACAAACCTGACCGACGTATTCAAGGAGGATGGAGACGACTCGACCAGCTAAGTTCACCAGCCACAAGAGACTGACAAAATCACAGAACTGGGACAGAGCAGAGAGAAGACACCATTACATTTGATTAGGTAATCTATATTGCTCAGGTTTAACTGAATAACAACTGTAAGTTTCAGTGGTAACCTTAATTTGATCTAGTGACAAGTTATAGTGTGCAGCAGTGTTTCACAAACTTGTGTTCTGGGGACCCATAATTCAAAAAATCTAGTTTTGGGTCCTTGCCCAATCTTTGTAAACCATAGGACTACAGTATCTAAAGAGAATGAGAAAAGTAAATAGGAAAGGTCCAGAGAAGGATCCTTGGGAAACACCACTGGTTGTTTGAAACATATTTTTTTGTAGCATTTTTCTAACAACATAGACTCTGCTTTCAAACTCCCAATCACACACAGTCCCATTCACATATGGCCAATTATGTGTTGGGTTAAATAATAAAACACTCACTGAAGCCTTTTCATCCTGATCTTTTGTGTGTTCCACATGGTTGTCCCAGCTGTCGTCATGGTAACAGCAGAAACATTTCTCGGCGTCTAATCCGTTGTTTAGAAGCAGCCTCATCATCACCTCGTCTTTGAGGCAGTAAAGCAGCGCCGTGGGAAACACTGTGTCATTAACCGCGGTGAAATAACAGTTCACATCTGCTTTCGCCGCCAGCAGCAGCTTCACGATCTCATACCGTCCTGAACGCACCGCCACCAGGAGGCAGCTCAGCGGGTCCAGGTCGGGTTGGGCCCCTGACTTCAGCAGTAGCTCTGTGCAGATCCTGTCACCGTTTGAAACAGCGAAATACAGCGGGCTTCTTCTCATGTCTCCGTAGTTTTCAGAAACATGAGGGGCTAATAGTGCGTTGACGTCGTAGCCGCTCTGCAGCAGCAGCTCCAGGCAGTGACCGTGGCCCCCATCAGCAGCAGAGTGAACAGGGCTCTGTCCGGCCAAACGCAGAGCTCGACGTGTGGTGATTGGCATTAATGTCCTTAAAGCTCTGTGAAAACAAAACATGCATCAACTTAAACCCATTCCATAACATTTTAACTTTAAAAAAATATAGCTTAAGAGTCTTTTGGATGGTTCTACGGAGTCAGTGCTAAATCAGAGGAGAACATAAGTTGTGGTGTCTTACTATGACAAAACCTTTGACTTTCTCCAAATTATAAAGATATTAACTCTTAGCTTACCTTAGCATGTAGGAA
Source organism: Neodontobutis hainanensis (assembly GCA_024349245.1). Taxonomy (NCBI): domain Eukaryota; kingdom Metazoa; phylum Chordata; class Actinopteri; order Gobiiformes; family Odontobutidae; genus Neodontobutis; species Neodontobutis hainanensis. The sequence goes on from JALDNG010000615.1 coordinate 54,729, forward strand.
TAAATACCCTAGCTAGCCACTAACTTTATTTGTGTCAAGAAAAATGTTCTGCAAGTACTACACATCCGAAATTTGGAAACAACTGGACTGGAGCCACTACTGAACCAAAAAGTACAGTGTTTGGCACATGCCCTTTGTCTTCAATCTTTCTGTTTGTGAGGGGCAGCTATGGTCAGAGGAAGTGCAGGAGGATTTATGGTGGCCTTTAGATATGTCCTGGAAAGTTTGCCTTGATCCCAACATTCTCCCAAATAACATTAACGGTTCTAAACATTAATTGGCTGATACATACAAATAGTGACCCTCGTAAGCTGCTCTGTGGATGGGCAGCTGGAAACTCAAGTTGTGGATGTTGGGATTGGCTCCATGCTCCAGAAGGATGTTGATACAATCTGGATTTCCTGAACCTGTTGCATCGTACAAGACACTGTCGCCATTTGGAGCCTGGGCATTTACATCAGCACCTTAATGAAGGTAAGGGATTCGAATTTAGTGACCAACACAAAATGCAAAGCAGCCTTTCTAATTGTATAATACATATGAAGAGAGTTCCTTTATTTTACCATATTTAATGAGGACTTCCAGAACCTCTGCGTGACTGTACTCAGCGGCGATGCCCAGAGGAGTCACTCCATGTTGGTCAGTTTCCGTCACCTTTCCCCCGTTCAGCAGCAGCAGCTCCATGATGTTGGCATAGCCTGTCATGGCGGCTTCGTGCATAACTGTCCATTTCTTCAGGCAAACTTGTCCGACTCGAGCGCCACCATTTAACAAAGTGGAGACCATTTTACAAGATCCAGATCTGACCGCTGCAGATGGGCATGGATGAAAGGTCAGACAGAAGTAATCCTTTTAAATTATAAACATTGTACACAAAAGAAAAAAAGAGAAACAACAACTTCCGAAGCAGAATGAAATGTTTATAGTTGAACACAAGACAGAGGCTAAAAAAGAAAGAAGAGGGGGCTGGGGAGGTGCAGGAGAAAAAAAATGTAGCTCTACACAGACTAAAAACAGTGACACATTTGCACCCAGAAGCAGAGGCGACTCATTCAGGCTGTTGATCGTGTTGGGAGAGGCTCCATGTTTCAGCAACATCTTCACGTTTTCCACCAAACCAGCTTTAACCGCAGACGTGAGGAAGGTTTCTCCCTCCACTGTTGTTTCTTCCAGCGTCAGTCTGCAAGATGCTGATAACAAATATTACTTACGCTAATTAAATCAATACCTCTATTTGAACAACTTTCAGTTATTTCTATCTTGAGCCTGAAGTGGACCTCTGACCCACCGTAAAGCACCATCTCCAGGACAGAGACCATGGGTTGGACAGAAGCCCAGTGCAGTGGATACCAGCCGCGATCGTCGACCTGACTGAAGGCTTCAGGGTTTTCACAGAGCTCCTGCAGTGCCACCAACTCACCTGCAGGGGGATTATGAATATACTGTTAGTGGTTCACTTTCTGTCATACTGGAAGTCTAATTGTACAGTTGAATATTTACACTTTTTGATGACGTCCACAAGCTTCACATATTCACTGCTCCTGTAAAAAGAGACAAGAAAATATAAAGACATTGATACAAATATTCAGGTTGCTTTATGTTGTAAAACCTGCTCAATATGGTCCGATGATGGGCCTCGCACGACTCCTGAATGAACATCTGAACTTTAGAGTCCAGCAGTTCATCATCATCATCAGCAGCAGCAGCAGCAGGATTCATATCTGTGACATTAAAGGGAAAGAAAGGTGTATAATGCAGGTGTAGAGTGTGTAAGGCTGTTCCAATGGCTGTCCCAAGTCCCAGAGAAATATGCGGTAAACAACTTCAAAATCCATTTAGAATCAAGAAGTTGGCAAAAAGGCTTTGTGTTTCAACTGTGTGAGTTTTAAAGTGTGGGAGCTCAAGCTGATATACTAGCCCTAAATTACTAAAAAAAAAGGTTACCTGGATGATATTTGTGGTTGTATTTTTCTCTGCCCTAAATGAAAGTAATATTGTCTTTATTCATCAAAGTCTCAGAGATTCCCATCTACCACCAGAGACAGCGAGTGTACAACCACAATATGTGATAACATTAGTCTGTGTGCTTTGTTTTTGGCTCTGGTCCAACACATTTACAGCGAGGGGGTGGGGTTCATGGTCAGTTCTGGTGCTAGCCAAAGGGTGGCACTCTTTGTATACTAATAGTACAGCCACCTTTTAAAGTCGAAGCTGTTTGCTGAATACCCAGAACACATGCCTCCTTTGCTTTTTCCATGCTTTGGTATTTTGAACTCTAACTCCTCACACCTACTCCTGCTGATAGATGTTATAAGCACATTAGACTTTGATATAAAATGTATCCACATGTTAGAATAAACCAGAACTACAGAAAGTGGCTTTGGCAATGGCCTACTTGGCACTGACTTGAGCTATTTCCGTGTTTGTCAATGTCAAAGTTATGGGTAAAACATTTTATATCAAAGCACTCCTAGTACTTGTATATAAAAGCCACCTTCAACTCACTTTTGGAATACAAATCAGTGTTTCTGAAAATTTTGCATTTTTATTTTTTAGTTATCAATGTGTAGCACAGGGCATGATGTTTATATAGCAAAGCAAAAGTTGAAAATACTAACTCTCACCTTCATCTAAATCCGTGAATACTGAAGTCAGAGGACGAAGGAGCAGCCGCTGCACTGTGTTTGTCTCATATCTGCCCCCACCACCCCCCACTCGCTCCCACAAGCCCCTGGACTATTTATAGGCTTCACCTGTTCTTGTGCATTTAACATGCAGCCCGTTTCTCTGCACCTAATGGGGTGTAACTTCCCCCTGAGCACACTTTCCGTCGCTAATGACAAACAGTAATGATCCGCACTGTTGTATGAATATTTATGGTGTTGTTATGATTCATCAGATATGTGTGTTCACCGCAGAGGGATCAGTGGGAGACAGCTGATTGATGAAAGCTGCTGTAAATGAACAGACCAGAAGAGAGAGAAAGTCTGTGCCTTTTCATGATCAAGCTTCAGATGCACTGCACTGAACTTTGACCTCTCTGTTGAGGGGAAAATACTGTGATTAATCTATACTAATACAAAACACAGAGACACCTGCTGCATGAGAAATATCAGTTGTGGATTTGAATAAGCATTTGTTTTGTAACACTTCATAATCCTGGACACTATAAAACAGCAGTAGTCAATTAATAAACATTTATAGATGGTGAATAATTTATTAATTTGTAATCTTAAATGAACTTACATTTCAAGACTAAAACTTGAATAACATTGTTTTTGTTACTAATATAACCATTAAGAAAATGCTTGATGAAAGATGAATTATGTGCTTACCTAAATATGCTAAATAGTGTGTAATTATTGTTAAGTGTTGCATTTACTCAAATATAGTTGAATGACATTTGTACCAGTGATCCTAAAATATAAATGAGTAAAAAGTAGAAAAAAATATTTAAAATAATGTTCCTCAGGAAGGGTAACATAAAGCACTATAATGGAAAGACAACAAATTACTGAGTTTTCTTTAATACACAAACATGTAAAACAAAATGATCCATCTCGCCATAGTTAAAGATATAGTGGTATGTTTTTGACGGCATCTAGTGGTGGCATTGGAAACTGCAATCCCACACCGCACAACCTTACCTTCTACAGCCTGTGAGCACCTATGGTAGTCCTGTAGGGACATGCTGCAATTTAAATGGACCTCACTTTAAAAATGAAGAAATCAGTGTAGTTTATCTAAGTCTCAAGAATGTGTGCTCAGAAATGAACATAAATGTGCTTTTTCCTGCAGTGATTTGAGCTGAGGTGGCTTCGTCCCAGTAAAGCTGAGCTAACCTGAGCCCCTGGAATACCCTCACATTCGAAGACATCCTAGATTGTCCCAACTGTACTGTTTCTCTGCACTATAGACACTGACTGCACTTCACCAACCGGCAGGCTGCGACTCCAGCAGTGAACAGATACCAGCACTTTGTACCTGCTGCTACTGTCACTTTGGACCAACAAAGAATTAGAGTTGATGATTTAAAAAGACCACTACAACAAAAGTTTTTTCAGACTGATGTAGGGCTGTCAAACTTAATTTACTGAGTACCGTACTAGTAATTGGAAATCAAATTAAAAAAACAAAAATATGGTATTTTGAATATGACGAGAAGTAATTTAATCAATTACCAACACTAGTTGGCACTAGTCTACGAAAATGTAAATCATCAAGAGGCCAACCCAGGACTCAACCAGTGAATGAATTATAACAAAACAAATAACTGTCTAATAATAAACTCTTTTTTTGGCTTTTCCTCGTTATTATTTAACCAGTATTTGGATAATGGACTCTCTGAACATGTCTGCTGCTACTAGTCACAAAGAACAATGCCACTCAATATATGTAGATAAGACAGAAAAACATCATGAACAACATTTTAACACTTCAAGTTTTGAGGCCAGAAATTGCCACATTGTTTTGGAAAAAGGTCCGTCTGTTTTAATAAGGCTGATGAACAATATTTTCAATAGTTACAGCAACAGCTTAAACAAACAGCAGTTCATATGAAACAATCGGGGTCCCGGCTGTAAAGGTCCAGCTCCTGATAGAGAATAAAGCTCTTGAGTCTCGGAGGAAATATGTTCATGATTTCAGGTTTGTTTAGTCTCTTCAGGGTTAGGCGCTGTCTTATCTCCAGTCTGCACAGGTGTCTGAGGGAGCGAGGACTGCCTGAGGGGAGAGAAGCACAAAGAGACGGAAAAGATTTACAATCAGTCATTATTTATGATGTGATCAAACAGAAAAAAACTAACTGGTAAAGATCACACAAGTGAATGAAATCACTTGTATTATGATAAATTCTCTTGTATAGACATTTTCCTGATGGAGATTGGGCTTTAGTGGAAGACATTATTAAAAACTGCTTTTAATAGTATAATCTCTTCAAAATAACACTCTTTATATTTCTCTTTCTTGGAAATGGACACTTAAAGCACTGTAGAACCAAGTGGAAAAAGCCATTAGTTCTAATGCTTCCTGTTATTACAACTGTTCTGAGCATTTATCACACAAAGGACAAACTGAGCACTGATAGACAAGAAGCCCACCAACTTTCTTTTTGAACACGTATTTAGAATATTTATGCATTAATAGAGTTTGTTCTGAAATCACCATTAGCACTATTTCCATTGGGTTTGTTAATAGACAACAACATGTCCCTGCAGGGCTACCTTAGATGCTCACAGGCTGTAGAAAGGAGGGGTGTGGGATATGGGATTGCAATCAGACACCACTCTTCGGTGAACAAACTTACGGAGAATGTGGCATATATCAGGCCACTCTTTCTGTTTTTCCAGGATGAGTCTGAACTTGGAGCAGATGTGGATATGTTTGACATAGTCCAGCAGGATCAGGACGACTCTGCCAGACAGGTGCACGATGCAGCAGAGACTCATAAACTCACAGAACTGAACAGGACACAGAGGCAGAAGATTAGTAATGATGTCTTTTTATATTCACATATTCATAATTAAAAAGATAAGACAAACGAAAATTGCACTGCTGGAGATTGTGGTATAATAAGATGCCAGCATTAAAAATCTAATTTGCATTCTGCTTGATTCAGTAATAAAACTGGTAAAAGTATATTGAGAATGAAACTTTGAATAAAACTTTTCAAATGTAACCAGACTGCAGATTAATTTAAAATAGATTATATAAAAACTCTGTAATGTGTGAGTCAGCAGCAGCAGTTTTCATGGTAACTGCCTTTGACAAATATAGTTCATATGTTGATTTTTTTAAATTTAATTGATTAATGTTGAACAAATATAACTTCGAGCTCTCACTTACTGGAATTTTATCCTCTGCTTCTTCTGCTGCGTTGGGTGTGTCATCATGGTGACACTCAAAACATCTCTCCACCTTGTATCCGTTGTTCAGGAGCAGCCTCATCATCATCTCGTCCTTCAGACAGTACTGCAGCGCCGTGGGGAACACTGTGTCGCTCACTACAGTGAAATAACAGTTCACATCTGCTTTAGCCGCCAACAGCAACTTCACGATCTCATATCGACCCGACCGAACCGCAACGAGGAGACAACAAAGCGGGTCCAGATCCGTCTTTGCCCCGGCCGCTAAAAGGATTCTGGTGCACTCCACATCTCCGTTTGAAACCGCGAAATACAAAGCACTTCTTCTCATGTCGCGGTAGTTTTCTGAGTTTCTGGTGTTCATGCGGTAGTTTACGTCAAACCCACAGGCGAGCAGTAGTTTTAAACAGCGGCTGTGGCCACCTTCAGCTGCAGAGTGGACCGGGCTCTGACCTGCTTCTTTTATGGCCTTTTTAGAGGTCAGTGGGATGAGCATCTTCAAAGCACTGTTGGCAAAAAAGAGACACAAAGTTAAGGCAATGAGGGCAACTTTCCCTCTTTCATAACCTTATTAACCTAGGGACATTTCAAGTCAAGTCAAGTCAAAGAGTTTATTGTTATTTCAGCAATGTACGAGTACATAGTGAAACGAAACAACGTTTCTCCAGGAACAAGGTGCTATAAAAACAAGAACCTATATACATAAAAATGCACAAGATGCAAACAGACAGAACAAGACAGTAACACATACAATAGTACACAGATTAGTACAAAGGATAAAGATAAAAATTCTATATACATAAAAGTGCACAGAGTGTAGACAGACAGCACAAGACAGTAACGCAGGCCAGTATACAATTCAATGTTAAAGTGACTGTAGTGATTGTATAAAGTGACAGTGCAGATATTGAATAATAGTAAAAAACAGTCCGATGGTAACAGTCCAAAGTAGTGCAGTTTAGCACGTTGGAACTACGGTGCTGCTCAGAGAGATGTTAAAGATGTCTGTGAAAACATCTGCCAGTTGGTTTGCACAACCTCTAAGCACCCTACCAGGAATGTTGTCTGGACCAGCCGCTTTCCGTGGGTTGACTCTGTAGAGGGTCTTCCTTACATCAGCTGTGGTTAGACACAGCACCTGGTCACTGGGGGTGGGGGTGGTCTTCCTCGCCACTACACCGTTTTGTGCCTCAAACCGAGCATAGAAGTCGTTCAGCGCATCTGGGAGGGAGACATCACTGTCACAGGCAGGTGGAGTTGACCTGTAGTTGGTGATACTCTGAATGCTCTTCCATATGCGCCGCGTGTCTCTGCTGGTCGTGAAGTGGCTGTGGATTCTCTGAGCGTGTGTGCGCTTTGCTTCTCTGATGGCCCGGGACAGTTTGGCCCTCGCTGTTCTTAGGCCCACTTCATCGCCTGCCCTGAATGCTGAGTCTCGGGTTCTCAGTAGCGCACATTTAGTTTGCAGATACCCCTACTTAGTACTTTGTGGCATCTTAGTCATACTCATGAGTATTATCACGTTTTGAACTATCATTTTATGATTTTTACCCACTTGACGTTGCTTTTGTCTTTTTGGGAAAAGAGTTAAGGAGGGTAGGAGAATAGACTCTGATGAAGGAAATATATATTTGTATAGGACAACAAGAAGATAAAACTATTTTTCTGTTAAATGTGAGACATAGGTAAGACAGAAACACAGCAATGAATTGTGCCACTATAATCACGGGTCGTACTGGTGTTGTAGATCCCTTACTGTTTAAAACTTAACCATATCATCCACATTTTTGAGTGGATTTAAAAAGACCCAAGCTACAAGAACGAGACAATGTTCTTTAAGAGTCTTCCACTAAGTTTCTTAAAAGCAATATATCTTATTCCTTATGTTTCTGCAAATTGTTTAGATCCTAAAGTCTTTGACTGATTTCTTTGCTTCTCAACAGTTTATGGAAACCATTATTTTTATTTTGAAGTAGATTATTATTTTAGTTTGAACATGACAGTAACATAGCACAATATATTTTACTGTAAGCAACTGCCAATAATGTTTAAAGAGCTACAAAAAGTAAAAAAATATATATATCATCATATCATAGTTACTCTTTTTTTATCTGTATTAGTAAATATTCTAATGTAAGTACTTAAAATTATGCTATTGGGCCATCATTAAAAAAAAAAAAAAGATCAGTTGCCTAACTTTAGAAAAAAATTATTACTACACATAAATAAGAAATTTAACGCAATACAAACAAAGCTCACTCATAGTGTCCGGCGTACGCAGCCTTGTGGATGGGCAGGTGTCCAGTCGCACTGTGCAGGTTTGGGTTGGCTCCATTTTCCAAAAGGAGTTCAATACAAGCAGTGTTTCCTGATCCAGCTGCATCCAGCAAGACACTTTCACCATTACAGGCCTGGGAGTTGACCTTACTACCTGAGCAGAAACAGAAAAGAAATTAATACAGTTTTACTAAGATTTGCGGAATAAGACACACAAGTGACGCTAATCTACAAACAAACAAGAACTGATTCAAATCATTTGAATATGTTTGTGTCATTGTGGCATTTACTTAAGGATTTAACATTTTATATCAAGTCTCGTCTTCTCAGCTATAAATATTCAACCATGCCAATATGGTCGAGATTTAAATTTTAGATTGGTTGTTCATTTGCACACGTTACGTTTGGTTGGTTTAGAAGTCAGGAGACAAGCTACCAGTCATGCAGGCACAACGCAGTCTTTTGTAATTCCTCCGATTTGTGACCATGCCAGACTCAGTTAGACCAGCTATAAATTAAGACTGCCAGACTGACCACAGTTGACAAGAATCTCAGTGATGTAGAAGTGCCCATGCTCCGCAGCCACAGCAAGCGGCGTCACTCCTGTTATGTCTTTTTGGTTAACACGGCCCCCGTTCCTCAACAGCAGCATCAGGATGTCCACATTCCCCACTTTGGCTGCTTCGTGGGTGGCCGTCCACTTCTTCTGACAAACCTGCTCCACCCAAGCACCTTGAGCCACCAGTGTGTGCGTCATGTCAAAGGAGCTGGACTTGACGGCTGGGAAAATCAATTATGTTATAGTTAAGTACATGGATTTGGCCTTTTTTAAGAACTACATATGCAGTAGACTTGATAAAAACAGCACTGAATAACTGTTAGTTTACTTTACTTATTACTTATTTATGCTAATATAATAAAAGCACTTCATTATTTAGTCCAAACACACATCATGGAAATTGTAAATTTATTTAGATGCAGCACTGATTTATTTTGGGATTAATGCAATTGCGCTTTTCTACCAACATAGGTCCTTAAAGAACCTTATGTCAAGCATCTGTTTACAAAAAAAACCCTCTTCTATTGACACACCAGCATCACAGAAGGTGAACGCAGATCAATCCATGTTTTTACATCAATTTCTGTCTATGTTTCTAATAACTTAGAACTTCTACTTGCCGATATTTTTCCCTTTCCTTTATATGTTGCATTTGGCATATTTTCACGTAAACTGTTTTCCATACACATACATGGACTTGCACAGATACATACTGCCATCAGGATGTCTAAGTTTCCACATTTTATGGTGCTTTTGTGTCAATCCAAATAGAATCTACAGCAGCCCACCCTGACTCACTGATCTCACAGTTGTTATGTACAATGTGGACCTTTTCAAATGGCTCAAGTCCTTACGCTTGTCCATTGTCCTGCCTCTGAAACCTCAACCACAAGCACTAAATGTTGCTCCTAATATACCCCACTGGTAACAAGTTAATCACTGTTATTGTCTTCACCTGTCTGTGGTCATAATGTTTTGGCAGATCAGTGTTTTGTTATTTCCCAGTCGTTACTATTCTTTGCCTGTCTGCTTCTCAGTATTATTCAGCATTACCCAGCAGCAGTGGCGACTCGCTCTTGCTGTTGGTGTTATTCGGGTTGGCACCATGTTTCAGCAGGCTCTTGACATTCTGCACCCGTCCAGCTTTAACGGCCAGAGTGAGCGGCGTCTCTCCTCCCACTGCCGTCCTCTCCTCCAGACTGAGCCCCTGAGCCGCCACTGAAACACAAATACGACCATGACATGTACGGCTCATATATGTTCATGCATGTGGCTCTGACAGTTGCACTAACAGACAGGGGAGCTGCCGACACCTCGTAGCGACATTACTGACTTTTTCTGGAGCGAGAGGATTGTTGACAGCTGTCATCTACACATAGCCCACATTGTTCCTGAACTGAATTATTCTCTCTGTCATGGACCAGAGACCGAGGGGTTACATGCTTTTAAACATCTGACTTGAAAAGTGAGCCATAGACAGTACAAGTTGCCAAACAGAGGAATTACATTATTAAAAAAACTGTTGGGTCCAAGTATGCTGGTTACTACTGACAATTGTGCAAAACTGAAATATAAGGCCAATATTTTTACATACACAAACACCTATTTCTGGAAACTCATCTGCTCTTTTAAACAAGATTTTGAGATTTAAAAACAGCACCCACTATCACAGCTATGGAGACAAACAGGTAATACTCACCAAATTAATGAGAGAAATCCAAATGGCCTTTTAAAACCACATTCTCAAAGTAGCCATATAATAGTTCTTAGACATTAGATTGGTAGAATAATGCCTATCTCTCAACTTTCCTGCCGCTGGGATGGTGGCATATCAGCAGAGATTCTCAGCCATACTAAGGATTTAATAATGAAAATCAGACCAATACACTGGACCATAGCAGAGTTCGTACAAAATATATTTAACCTACTGGTAAACCATAATTTAAAATGCAAGTTAACAACCGACAATTTGGATTTCTTAGTTAAGCTACTATACCTATATAATGCAAGCTTAGGTTTAACAAAGTTGAGAAATTTGAAAAAGAGAAAGGTAAAGACTGGTAAAGAGGTTGATTTAAGGTTAGTTGTCTTCTTACAAGTCTAAATGCTAATAAAAAATATCTAGACCACATAAATGCAGCATTATCTGACTGTATTAGTAGGATTTCTTGTAGTCCAGTCCAGACAGTGATCCGGTTAATTTCCTATATGAGGTGAGAGTGTAACTCGACTGAAAATGTGAACATCTGTGTTAAAGCCTGCTTGCTTACCCTACATTCAAAGTTTTTTCTAAATGTGACAGTGGTTTATTAGCCTGGCTCCGCCCTCGTACTTCCGCTCAATTTCATTTCGCTTTAGTACTTAGTCTGGGATCGCTGTATATTCTTAGGTTTCCAGAAATCAATTTTTTGTAGGACCAATCAGCGAACAGAGGGAGTGACTTGTTGTTTCCGGTCGGTTTCGGCGCATGACATACGTCACGACCACACGTTAGCGATTGGCTATGGCACATCCTGAGTGACTCTGGGCAGATCCAATAGTTTTAAACTTCAACAGAGTTCCCGCATACAGGGAAGTAAACGCTTGTCAATGGAGCGAGGCCAGACTCTCTGTACAAATGAAATGGACGAGAGTCTGGTAGAACCAGGCTAGTGGTTTATGTCTTTCCTGACCATTTAAGAAAAGGGAATGTCTTTTTTCTTATAAAGTACTATAAAGTTCACTCCTGCATTCTTGCAACAATTGCCACATTGCCCCAAATAATGGCTAACTTTTTCTAAGAATCATGCTTTAAGCTTGTTGAACTCTGACCTCTATCCAAACACGATGATAACTCATGGCCCAAATGTGCATTATTTTCCCTGTTCCAGAGTTTATAAAAGTAATGGCAGACTTCAACAACACTGTTCAGTTTAAATAATACATGTTTATTAAAAGAAAGCTAAAAATGCCATGATTTTCATTGAATTTCCACTAATTTTGCACACAACACAACATACAACCTCACTGTTTAATGAGTTTGACTAAACCTTGAACTAAATTATGAAGAATTTTCTATGTTTCATGTTATTTCTGTCATTATATGTTCATCAGAATTTGGTTTTGCTTAATGGAGTCAGCTTACATAGCAAAGTGTTATTTTAAGTTAAAGAAATAGAAACAAATTAAACTAAGATATTTGATTGGAAAAGGTAACATAATTTCCCATTGGAGGTGCTAACTGCATGAATACTAATATGTGTGTGTGTGTGTGTGTGTGTGTATACAGTAAAGTTTTGTTTTGCCAAAAGTTTAAACATTTTAGTATCACGTCAAATCATTAACATTTTTTCACTTAATGTCAACTCACATGTCAGCACAGTTTCCAGGACTTCAAGGACTGGCTGGGCTGCAGCTCGGTGCACAGGAAGCCACCCACGACTGTCCAATTCCCTGAAGGCGAAGGTGTGTCTGAGCATCTGTCTCAGAACCAAGACCTCACCTAGTACCCATGAGAACAAGGAAGAGCCACAGGGAAAGAGACAAAAATTGTTCTCATGTAGCATTTTGAGATTATTTTTTCAGATGTATAGTGCAACACAAATAAAATGTATTATTATTATTATTATTATAAAGAAGGGAAAGAATGAAAATATGAAAGTGTCTTGACCAGTAGGGGTTATTTTTAGATTCAAATTGTTTTGTTTTTTTCATCGAAGTACATTTCTTATTTGGGTCTTCCCTCTGTTTTGGTTTATGTATTGCTCTTTTAAACTCTCTGCCAAGCTCGTGATGCCTTGGCAGACCTCACTGCCAGCAGGTGACAGTGCACACTGGTCCAACACAAACAAAGAGACAATTAACATGCCTGAGTAAAAATAAATATAAATGCATTTACCTTGTTCAATGGCAGCCAAGACTCTGAGGTTTTCATCTGTCGTTACTTCTAAACTAACAACAGTGAGCAAAGCAAGGACAGGTCAGTAACCCTTTGGGATAAATGTGTCAGAAGGAGATATTTGGTGATAGATGGTGAGTTGTACCTGGCAGATGTTTTTAGAAATCTTTCATGGCAGGAGTCCTGAATACTGATCTGGATGTTGTAGTCATTGAGCTCCTCTTCGCTGTATTCATCATAAGTGTTCATCACTGAGAGGAAAGGGGACAAGTAAAGAAGACAAAATAAATGTTGGCTGCGTCAGTTTTAGCAAAGAAAATGCAGAGAATCCCCAGACAGTGAAATAATGGCCTGACTGCACAGGTGTCTGGAAACATGACTATAATCAGTGTTTCCGACTGGCTGAGCATAGACAAAGGTAGAAAAGGTTACATAAAGATGATTGCAATATAAGAAGATAAGAAATAAGATGTCAGTACATTTGCACGCAGGTAGAGAAAACCAAATAATTGGTCCGATTATATTATAATATATTATAATATATGTCCGAATTTAAACTGCACCTTACTACGATTGGGGGTGCAGTCATCCGAACTTCTCAAAATTGGAGTAACACACCTGAAAAATGTGGTTTGTTGTCGTAAAATAATAGTAGTGTTGAGAAATATTAAGGACACATGAATGCAGCATTAACCCGAGCAGTCACAGTACTTCGGTTCTGTCTCGTGCTGTGTCTTTTTGACTAAACACTATACTCTTACTCAATATTAAGATGACTATCGCTGGGGTGCATTTTCATTTTTACAGAATCAATCCTGACCACATCCTTTCATTTTTGGAGCTTTTATGTTAATCACAAGTAATTAAGCCCAAGACATACATGTGCATGTGAACTGGAGACTCTAAATTAGCCCATAATAAATGAGTATGTCAATGCTCCTCTGTGAGATCCTGGTTCAGAAGCCAAAAATGATTATCAGTGCTGTAAATATGGGTAAATAAAGGTCCAGGGTATATCCTGCATTACGCCCTAAACAGTTCAAATAGGCTCCAGTCAGTCCTCTTCATTCCCTGAAGAGTAAGTGCAAAAATTATGAAACAATACTTTTACACGTTTTTTGGATCAAAACAAGATAACACTGCTGCAAGTTTTTATTGTTATTTATTGTTTCATCTTTTTCACAAACAAATGATCACAACTCTTCACAGGTCCAGAAAATAAAGAGATAAAATAAAGACAAAAAAAGAAAGAAAATGTCCATGGCTAGTCTACCACAGCGATGGCCAGCAATGAAGCCACAGCAGCACTATGAGGCCCACACCTCTGTCCTTTGGTGGAACAAAGGAGACAGGTCAAGCTCTGTGTTTCTGCTAGTTAGATTTTGGAAGGTAGTATATCACTAATCCAAGATAAGAAGATGTTCTTTTGTGCAGCATATGTGAGAAAAACACAAAAACATTAAGTAATATTGTGAATGTGTACTGAAGCAACTGTTTCAGGCAAAATAGGTTCTCTTCAGATTATTGAATTGTTTTAGTGTGCCAATAAAAATGCATCAAAATAAATCTGAGGCAATTGGTTTGAGTTTGATGCTTGAGGATAAAAGTTACACCATAACTTAAACCACTATAAACAGTAACTACATGCAGATACAGCCCTGACTTGGGTTGTCCCAAAGAATGACGCATCTCTAAAAGCAAAACAATACAACATTCGTTTCCAAGAAATGGCTAAAAGGATCAGTGACCACGTCCCTCCCTGATTTTTGGCAGTGATTTATCTGGGCAGCATTCAAACCTTACATGACAGCAAACTGTTTTGGTCCCAGGGAGGAACAGTAAGGATTTGTCGTAGTTTAAATAATAGATAATGGCATTATTAGCAGGCAGTTCAAAGAGTTATAGAACTCCTATCCTCTAAAGACACTTCTTAAAGTAACATATTGTTACTGTAACAGGAAATACTAGCATAATCAATGATATATAAAGTCTCAAGGTTGTTCAGTGGTTCTCTGATATGAAAAAGGAAGAATAGCCCCTCTTTCTCTGACACAGTGCACCCAACATGACACTTTGAAACACTGAGTGACTGCATTTATCACCAAATCAAGTCCAACAAAAGCATACATTTTCTCATTGTTCAACACTTTACAAAACTAACCCAGTGGAAATGGGTTCCATGATGAGTTTATACAACTAAAAATGCAGGGAACGTGCTGCTACACAGTCTTAGAATCCAAAACACAAAAGAATCTGTATCAGTGCTCAATCAGAAATACCCTCTGGCTGATAAAACCTTCTCTCTTTCACTGTCAGGACAATAAGAAAGTTAAGTGTCCCCTAAATGAAGCAGATATTCCTCACCTGTGAGGTATGTTTGCGGCTTGTTGAAGGATCTTGACTGCAGAAGCACAGACTTCTTATATTTAGGCCTGACCTGATTTCTCACACAGCAAGGGGAGTGTGTTCAGCACCTGCTCTTAAATACACCCCCGTTACGAGGGCCATTGTGTGGGCTAAGCCGGGCTTTTGGCATGTTTGGAGGGATTCCCACAGTCAATCCTCCGGGGCTTACTTTACAGATGCGTGCAGCCATGTTTGCCGTCTGTGGTTTCGTGGAAAATACAATCAATTGGGTCTATTTTTTACTTCTTGGAAATTTGAGATGATGCTTCATAAAGAGTTGATCTGCTCTTAAAGCCAGACTTTAAATCTTTCCATGTGATAACATTTTTTGAATGTTTCCACTTGCCCTATTGCAGATTGCATTGGCTTTTAATGAGATTTATTGCTTTGAATTAAGTTTTAATGTTGCTCAGGTTCTGCCAAATGCCTTCTGCATAAGTATTGCATCTGAATTACATCATGGTTTAAATCAAACAGTGAGCCCTCAGGTGCCCTGGTGGGGTTATCTTCATTGTGTTTTTGTAGTTACTCAAGACCACGCTTTAAAGAATCCAATGTATTGTCACTTGGACGTTAACACAAGACAGAGTAGAGTACTTTAAACCTTTGCTAAAGACCTACTTTTTCTAATTTACACACCAGCTGACACCACACCAGTGAGACACTAGCTTTAAGAAATAAAGACATACACTTTGACTTGACTTAACTGACCATTGACATTTTTTTGTCATTATTATTAGTGTGGGATTGGACTTGTAAACTAGAAGTTTACCTTGCTTTGGTCAGTGTTGTCTTGACTTTGGCGAATTAAAGGAGACCCTTTAAGCTGTAAACAATTTGTCTATGTCCTGGCTATTTATACTGAGTTAATGTGTTATTATTTCAAGATCTATGCAGACTGTGAGTCATGCACTGTTTGAAGAAACTCAACACCAAGTGCAGATATGTTTCTATCGCATAAACGTTTAGCAAATCTAAACCGATTTTGTTTCCAATTATTTAAATGATCATAGACAATAGCACCATATTTTCACATGCCCTAAAAAGGTAAAGATAAGAGATAAGATTTAATTATCACATGTGCAGTAATACGTAGTACAATTCACAGTAAAAAAAATACAGTATCAACAGCAAATAGTACACAGAATTTTAATCAAAAATGTAGAGCTGTTGCAGAAAAGACTTACAACATGTGTAGCAAATTAAAGTGACATATATAAATGCCATGTTTGAAAAGACAAAGTTTTAACTGCGAAGAGACAATGACATTGCAAGGTCTAAACAGATTCTTCAACATCAAAGGGTTATGAACTTGAAGGGATATGGATGTCATCAACTTAACACAGAGGAGAATTTAAAAAAAAACAATTGCTTTGGTTGCATATTATACTGTAGACTACTCTTTTTATGTACTTAGGCGTTTTGATAAAGCACTCCCAATACCTCATGACAGCATTAGTATTTATGGACATTGTTCTCTGTTTGCTTCAGCTAGTATCTGTCTATGTCATTGTTTAGTGTTAAAGAACATGATCCAGACATTCTTCAGAAACGCTCACACAACCAACAAACATAGCCCTGGATGGACGAATACCTGTGTTTACACGGAGGCTCCGTCCCACTGTTGATCTCCGGGGAGCCAGCAGATGTCACGCAGAAGATTATTGGAGCTTTACGGGGGCCAGTATGTCTCCTGTGCAGGCTCAGTCTGAAATAGCACAAACATAAAGCTCCTATATTGTCATCAGTGTAAACACAGCCAGGATTTCATCCTTAGTGGCACAGCCCTTTAAAGTTGAAATCTTTCCAAACTTTACTGTACCTATGTGGTACCTATGTATGGCAAGGGGCTGAGGTCTGTAAAACTATGTAACCTTTTCACAGTCTTGATGATATGTATAACCTATTAAATGCATTACTCAAAATAGGCTCATATACCAAATTCTCAAACTAGGCATTCTTAAATTGTAGGTAAGGCCCCATTAAATACAGTTGACTTTTAAACAATATTTTCAAACTGGTCTACAATACTGTATTTATTTTTGTCTCTGTTATCATCACTTTAGCAGAAAAGGTTAAAGCAAAGGCATCTTGGCTTAGTTTTCAAGGTGAAGACGTTTCGTCTTTTCTCCAAGAGACTTTGTCAATTCTGAGTTCAACTAGAAAAAGCCCAAATGCCTTTGCTTTAACCTTTTCTTCAAAAAGACCTGGATGACTGAGACCTTCACAAACACCCCTTTAACAGGTTATCACACATTACATACAGGTGCCATCAAAGTATGTGACCATATGCTCCTTGTTGCTCGGAGTTTGTAGCTTTTCAGGTGCTGATCTAGTTGGAAGATCTGATGATGATGATTATAATAACTAGAAAATTATAGTAATTGTATTTATGTTTAGTCTTATTTCAGTAGTAATAAATCATATAATAATATAGATAGTAATACTTCAATAAATTTCCTTAAGAACGTATATATCTGCTCTAATATAATACAGTCTAATTCAGATTATATATAAGCTCACATATTATAAATTAGATAAGATTCATTAGTATTTTTGTATCTAACTTAAACTGATGCTGGTATGGGCTAGTACATTTTCCGATATTTTTAATAAGTGGGTGTTGGCAGGATTAATGGATTGTCAGAGTGCTTATTCACATTTTATGCATGAATATATCTAATAATTTAAATTAATATTATGTCTCCTAAGTTAAATGAAGGCCGGTCCGACTCTGATACTGAAGAACGGGGAAGTACTATCAGGCCGTTGCTATGGAAACCGATAAACTGTGGCGTTGCTAAGGAATATGGCTAACACTGGACGAACTGTTAGCTGCTCATTTTAGCTAACTCGCCAAAACTGTTAAAGAAACTCAAAATAGTTATCACCAAACATTAATGTTAAGTGACAGTCGGTGCGAATTCTGATTTTCCACTAAAAAGCGTACGATTTGGAAGCTGTCAGGTAATTGATGCCGTTGGAAAGAGTTAGTTTATAAAGTAAAGAAAGGTCATCGTTTGCTAGCACAATGTCGGATGAAACCACGCAGCCTATTGCGCAAACAGAAAGCCAAGAGCAGGAGGTAAAAGAAGAAGAGAAAATGGAAGAATACACGGAAACACAATTTAAAGTAGATACAGGAAATGAGCCACCAGGGGACGACAGAATGCAGCGGGAAGGCCCTTCCACAGGTGCGTCTATGTTATCACAACCCAGGGTGAACATGCAGGAACTGAAGTAAATAAACAGCTTTGTAGTTAATAGGTACTGTGTTAAGGTTAGGCTAATAGGATTTCCATGAAAATTTTAATTTATTTCATGGTTCTCTTTAACAATGTAGAGGTAGCTATCAGACAATAATCTGCACAACTCAGATTAGTAATTGTGTCTGAATATTTATTGCAGTATAACAAGATAACCCTTCTTTTCTTTCATAGCCTATGTTCGATATCCTGCAGAAACGTCCGGAGTTGTAGAAGAAGCTGAAACTCAAGCCAATCTGCCTGATAACACTGAACTGCCCTCGGAGCCTCAGATTAGTGATGATGTGGGAAATTCAACAGCAACAGGTGAAATATTGTCTATTTCTGAAATTTATCAATGAGAGGTTGAGAACACTTAGTATTACTGCAGTGTTTGGGTTTGTTTTCAGTGAAGGTGGTGTTGGTGCCAGAGGGACACGTGATGACTGTAGCCTTTGCCATTGGTCTCAGCATTCAAGCGTTAAAGCATCACCTTGCCTTAGAGCTGAGAGTGCCTCCAGAGGTGCTGCGGCTCTCTCTTGATGGTAAGATTGAGTATCCAACACACAATGATATTTTCTTGAAGACAAGGATTTGTAGTACTTTTGGCATAATGATAACACTCGTGGCATTTTTCATCATTTGTGATTAATGCAGTTCCCATTCTCAAATGAATGTAACTGTTAAAATGTGTGACAGGAAACATCCACAAAACAGTAAAAAAAAAAATCCCCAGATCAAACAGTATCAAACAAAAGCAGTATACTGAATGGAAGTCTAAAGCCTGTAATTCAATGCTTGTAACACCTGACATTGTTATCCTTGCAGCTTAAACGTTTCAAGAGTTATATACCCTTTTACAAGTCATGTACAAGAATATCATGAAGTAGGCACTAAATTACACAGAAAGATTTGTTCTCACGTGTATGTTTAACAGAATTATTACAGTTGTGCTTAAGTATGGGAAAATGCTAAAATGCCATTGCCCTCCAAATTTTTTCCTCAAGCTGCAGTATCTATCTTCAGTATCTATCTATAATGTTGACATGCATTTTCTAACATAGAGTATCTTAAACTTGTCAGACAGATCTAAGTTTAACATTCTTGAACAAGTATTGGACCACAACCTTTTTGGCGATTAGGAATTAAAGACATGAGTGTGAAGCAGAGTGGGGCTTATTAGGAGTTTATCTTAGTGGTACAGTTAACAATTAATAGCTTTTCTATTTTAATAATAACATAACATACATAGCTTTACTAGTTTTAAATGCGTTGTTAAAACATTTTCCACACTTTATAAGAATTTTCTTTGTATTTTGTATAGTTTTACATTAACACTAGCTTTGTACCTGTTTCCTCAGGCCATGTGGTGGAAGACCAGCAAAGCCTTATGGAGCTCGGTGTACAGCCTCATGGCTCCACCCGGATGGAGATGGGCTCTATTGACCCAAATGTCCACCCTCTCCGTCCTAGTCGTCCTCCAGAGCACGACAATATGCCAGATGTTATCACTGTTAGGGTCCAAAAGGGAGCGAAGAGTCCTACTTCTTCTTTAAGTAGGAACATAACAGTGATCCTTTTAAACAGATTCTGAATACCGTCTACAAACTCTAAAATGTATACCTTTTATAAACATTATTATTCACTTGTTAAGCCCTTTATTAATTTGAGTTTGACACTACTGCTCTAATACTGTACTATAAATGTAAATAATTTGCTTTTGTTTTCCCTCAGATGATTTCCAGGAGGTTGTGGTGGAGATCGAACGCCCTCCTCAGAGAAAACCTTTTTTGGGTGGCTACAAGCATTGTTTGACAGGTGCTGTGTACCACCACGCCAGCACCCAGACTCTGCCCAAGAGGAGACCAGACCGAGGGGTAGTGATGTTCAGCCGTGACACACAGGTAAAAAAAAGTAGGAAAATCAGTGCTTGATTAACACAAATGAAAGGATTTAGATGAAGCAAGTATTGGGCTGCTTTGTGATGGTGTGCAACTTAATGTGTAAATATATCTGTCAATTATGAAAGAACAAAGGAGTATAAATTACTTACTTGGCGTCACATGAGCTTCATCTGAGACATATTATCAAACTGACTTTTCTCATCCTACATATTTCAGAATAAAATTAAATACAGGCAAAATGTTTTTATATTGACTTTGCTGTCATTTAATTTATATAAATGCTAACTAAATTATTAAGTACTAACATATGTGAGAAAAAACATATAACAGTAAAACTATTTTCAAACTTGACTCCAATAGATGTATTTCCAAGAATCAAAGACTTTTCCAGGATGTTCAATTCTTTGTTTGTCAAGAGCTTTAAACATGCAACCTTCCGAGAACCAGGTTGTTTTAAGTTATCCGATAACTCTGCAATACATGGAACACCTTGATATTTCCCACTTAATGTTTTTTATGAGGATGCTCCGGCTCAATCTGGCTCAGTGTCTTTTTTTTTATTTCAGTACCAGTCAGCATCTTTTCAAGAACTAGCCCTTTGTTAACAGCTTTTCCTTTTTTTCTTCTGAGAACACAGCACGTATAATCGAATCATTTAAATTCATTACAAGTTATCGAGTGTTGCAGTTAAAAAATAAACACGTTTTTATTTCCCTTTTCTCTAGTCACTGGGCTGCTGTTGAATGCACTTTATTGAATGCTTCTTAAAGAAATATGCCTAAAGAGTTGAGACTTTTATGTTTAATGAATAAAGCTAATTCTGTTTATTGTCTCAGAATGTTTGTTGTATATTTGCCTCTTACTTTTTAATGACTGCTCTCAACACTATGTAAACTTTAAATGTGTTTTGACCCTGGAAGGTCACTGTCAAGTCAAGTTTAAACTAAAGCAGAGTAAATTAGGTGATGGCTGTAAATACACCAAGCATAATTCAAAATTAAGTAACAACATTTGGTCTATTGTAAATTAATTAATGACAAATTCGGTCCTGAACTGTCAAGAAAAAGTTCCTCGAAATACCCTAGAAAAGGTTTTCTTAAAGAGAGTGAGTACCGTGGTTTAGATCTGTTAATCAGAAAGTGAAGGTCTTGTTTTTTTTCTTTTTTTGGAGTCTTTGCTGACCTCTCCCCTCATTATTCCTCAGACTTAACTCAAAGCACAAACAGACTTTCAGCAAACATTTTAGGCATAACTTTTTTGCGGTTTTGGATGATAGTATGGGAAATTAAATTGTCAGTATTGAATGGAAATGTTATTTCCTCCATCCATCATTATCAGATAGAGCTATGACTCACTCACTTTCACGCTTTTACATGGGCCGTACTCAGTTCAAACGATGAGACATATGGCTGCGATAATGAGACAACTATCGCTACTTGTTGCGCTGCAATCTCGTCGCTGCAACATACATGAAGCACTCACCTGTGACCTCCAACGAGCTGCGTTTATGGCCTTATTACATGGGCCTGGGCAGTTATTTCACAACAAAGGGTCATTTTGTGTACATTTTTTGCCGCTTTTTCTTGACATTATGCAATATTTGTGTGGCCACAAAGGGTTTTACAGAAAGAATGATACACACTGTATCACCTTTGAGCCTCAATTTGTGGGTAGGGGCAGCCTTGGGGAAAAAAGAGAAACCTCTGGCAAACAGGGAAAGGAGCAATCCACAATCCACTTTTCTATAATATCAAGGCTTCGATAATGGTGTCTCTGTGTTTCAGACTGTAGAGATGAAGTCCCAGGCTCAGCAGTGCCCGATCGACGCCAGTACGCAGATGACCGGGATTGGATGCTATATCTCTTGTGTAAACGACAAACTGCTGTCCCCTGGCGGCTACACAACTGCTGCTGAGTATCACGAGTGGAGACTGAAAGCTGTAAGTGTGTAATTACTAAAAGATAAATGCTCAGAGTTATTGGCCAAATGAAAAACCTACCCCAGTTAATCAATGAATGAGATGTTCCAATGATTTGTAACATTAACTGTTATCAAAAGTTTTACCAGTTAAATCATAAAATATAAATTATAGTTGTAACCACATTCCTGGTTTATAGACAATTGTAAATTCTTGAAAGATTACAACTTTTTCCCAGTACTTTCATCTGCAGCACAAATGACTAAATGCTAAAACGTGGAGCAACAGCCATAAAAGGAATTAAAGCCACAAGCAGCGAATATTGTAATTCTTGTCGAGACCCAGTGCTGGTGCCGAGGTTGAACTGTGTTGCTATCACAGATGGGGTTCTTTAAGAAGGCTGCCAAATGTTTGGAAAATACAGGAAACTTACATAGTTGTGTTTTTCCAGGTTGCGCCCTTGTCCCAAACGTATGAGGTTTTTTTTTATTGGGGGCACTGTAGCCCCTATTTTTTATATAGTATTATTTTTTGTATTTTGGTCATCACCACGGCAACACTTCTGAAAATTGGGCATGATTCCAATTATAGGGGGCGCAATCAAGACAGAAAAAATACTATGTAAAAAATTGCTAAGTCAGCATTCTGAAATTTTTGAACCAAGATGGCTAACTTCCTGTTTGTCAAGTACTGTTGCCGTAATAATCTTTTTGGTTCGTCTTTTCATGACTAATATGTGTACCAAATTCTGTGACTCTACAAAAAAGATTATTTTTATTTACTGGTATAAGGTGTAGTGGATTTTAAACATTTAAAGACTTTTAAAAGATTTTATTTAATCCTTACAGGTGTTTTACTATAGTGGCAGAATATGCCAGCACAAGGCTTCCACTTAAACCGAAACAAATATCCATTGGCTGTGATTGTTTTTCTGCCATAGGTGATCCGTCTGCAGGCCGCGGCCCGGTGCTGGCTGGCCAAACAGGCTGTGGGCCGTCTGAGGAGGGACCGGGATCGACGCCTGGCATGGCTGGACATGCAGGACCTAAGAAGAAGGGAAGAAAAAGAGGAGCAGCTTAGAGACCGCCGCCAGCGCTGGAACAACCCCCGGAAGAGAGAGGACTTCAATCTGCTGTACCATGCGCTGGAGAGTAAGATGGGGGTTAAGATGTTCTTAAGGGATATATGGTGGTAGGACTGAGTAGTAGGGCAAAAAGTCACAGTATTTCTTATCTTATAGAACCAGGTGAAAAAAGTGAAATTGCCCCTTCTCTTGTTGGTAAAGGTGGATCTGCTATAAATGAACTGGGCTAACATTTGTATTTTCCTTATACTAAGACTAGTCTATTTACCTGACCATATTAATTTGATATGCCAGTTTAATGAGTAAGGAGTAACATGAAGACTACAGAAACCAGTATGTTTATTAGTTGAGATTTGTAATTTTATGTAGTTTATTAAAATGTTTACCCTTATTACACAATTGCAAAATGTTAATGTTAACTTTGACGCACCGACACTTGGATATTGTGTTTTTATCTACGAAGAATTTTGATGACTTTATATGCCCCACTTCTCTACAGTGTATCTGGAAAGTTTTCACAGCGATTCACTTTTTACACATTTTGTTATGTTACAACCTTATTCATTAACTGCCTCAAAATTCTACAAATAAATACATAATGACAATGTAAAAGAAGGTTGTTTGAATTATTTGCAAATTTATTAAAGATTAAAAACAAAAAAAGCACATGTACATTAGTATTCACAGACTTTGCTCAGGTTGGATGGTGTGAGCGTCAGTGCACAACAATTTTCAGATCTCTCCAGAGATTGGGTTCAGGTCTGGACTCTGGCTGGACCACTCAAGGACATTCACAGGGTTGTGCTGTAGTCACTCCTTTGTCGTCTTGCCTGTGTGCTTAAGGTTGTTGTCCTGTTGGAAGATGAACCTTCGACCCCAGTCTGAGGTCCAGAGCACTCTGGAGTAGGTTTTTATCAAGGACATCTCTGTACATTGCTGCATTCATCTTTCTGTTGATCCTGACTAGTCTCCCAGTTCCTGCTGCTGAAAAACATCCCCATAGCATGATGCTGCCACCACCAGTGAAAGCATGATGGCCAGGTGATGAGGAGTGCCTGTTTCCTCCATGACACTTACTATTCAAGTCAAAGAGTTCTATCTTTGTTTCATCGGACCAGAAAATTTTGTTTCTCATGGTCTGAGTCCTTCAAGTGCCTTTGCATATGTCTTTTACTGAGGAGTGACTTCAGTCACCAATCTACCCCACAGGCTTGATTGGTGGAGTGCTGCATAGATGTATGTTCTTCTGGAAGGTTCTCCTCTCTCCACTGAGACACGCTGGAGCTCCGCCAGAGTAACCATTGGGTTCTTGGTCACCTCCCTGACTAAGGCCCTTCTCCACGATTGCTCAGTTGGCTGACCAGTTCTAGAAAGGGTCTTGGTGGTTCCAGACTTTTTCTATTTACAGATGATGGAGGCCACTGTGCTCATAGAAACTTTCAATGCTGCAGAAATGTTTCTGTACCATTCCCTAGATCTGTGCCTTGATACAATCCTGTCTTGGAGTTCTACAGACAATTCCTTGGACTTCATGGCTTGGTTTGCCTCAGACCTGCACTCTCAACTATGGGACCTTATATAAACAGGTGTGTGCCTTTCCAAAACCTGTCCAACCGACTGAATTTACCAATGGATTCCAATCAAGTTGTTGAAGCATCTCAAACAACAATTTCAAACAACCTCCTTTTACATTGTCATTATGGGTTATTGTTTGTAGAATTTTGAGACAAATAAGGAATTTAATCCATTTTGGAAAAAGGCTGAAACATGACAAAATGTAGAAAAAGTGAAGCACTGTGAATACTTTCCGAATGCAATGTTCATTCATTCATTCATTCTCTACCGCTTTGTCCCGTTAGGGGTCACGGGTGACTGGAGCCTATCCCAGTAGATTTGGGCCTGAGGCGGGGTACACCCTCGACAGTGGCCAGTTAGTCGCAGGGCTGACATTTAGAGATAAACATTGACAGACACTAGGGACACTTTAGAGTTGCCAATTAACCTACACATGCATGTCTTTGGACGGTGGGAGGAAGCCGGAGTACCCGGTAACACGTGGAGGACATGCAGACTCCTCACAGAAAGACCGGAGTCGGCCCAGAATGTTTGAGTCGGCCGGGTTTTGAACTCACGACCTTCTTGCTGTAAGGCAGGAGTGCTAACCACTCTGTCACGTGCACCCACTGAATGCAATGTATTAATTTTCAAACTAAATAACATAACAAGTGTGGATATAAAGTGCATATTATGTAAACATTGTAAACAAGACCAGACATCTATACCTCTTTATCAGGTAAAAATATTCAACTTGACTTAAATCTATTTTAATATCATTGTACTATATGACACAGCTGTAGGAGGTAATTCTTTTTGTTAATGCTTTTTTCCAGAATGGCGGCAGGAGGAAGAACTGCATATTAACACTACCCTGAAAGGAGCCGAGAGGAAGGCGGCACTCTGCTCACTGTTCGAACAAGAGTTGGAGCACATCAAGAACATTGGCCTCAAACGCATTGCCTTCGACAAAACCAACTATAACAAAAGTATCAGGAACTTTCTAGACAAGGTTAGAGGTCAAGAGATAAAGCATATTGCATTTGATTTTGCTACATCCACAGGGCCACATGTAAATCCTTGGTCATGAGAATAAAATATAAAGCTGTAAAGAAACAGAACTAGCAGAAGTTGTTGTTTTAGTCCGCAGCCCCTCATCAGTGGAAATCAGCAAAAGGAGAACAGATTGAGATGGATACGGTGCACACCATCAGAGCCAGAGAGCTGCGAGATCTATACAACGACATCAGTGTGTCACCCGTCAAACAGAGCCAACGGCTGCAGATCCTAATGATGCTCAAACACACCGTCAAGGTTCCACATACACACAATTAACTTATTTACTTTTCTGTTACTTTTACTTTAAATACTGTGATTTTCATGTTTAAATAGGAGCACGACTGTCAGCTGACCCGGGACCTTGTGGACCTCGTTGACAGAGAGGTGGACCTGATGACACGTGTTAAAACGTCAAGTCTGGAAGGACTGAGGCAGAGGATCAACACTCTGTTTCTCCAATACATTAAAACGGCAACATTTAATCCTGAGGTGACCAAGCTGCTGAAGGTAAAGACTAGTATTTTATTGCATAATGAGAAACACATTCTGTCAATCCATTGCCAAATAAAGAGGACTAACTAAAAATCAATAACTATCAACAAAATTGTAAATAAACCCAATATATATTTCTCATTCTAGGTCCCACGGGATGTGTTCCAGCTGAAAATCAACATACTCCTCTGTCGCAGCTGCCATCGATACCTGCCCACAACCAGCTTCAGTCCAGCTGCTAGCTCCACTACTAGCGGCCGCTGCAGAGACTGTACCAGACTTGACAACATTGCTCGAGATCGCAATGACTTTTCTTGCTACAAAAATATTCTAAAGAAGCTGAGATCTGATGAACAGAAGCTAAATCAAAATGCTAAGATCCCCTTTCTTATGCAGGTTACTCACACTCATTTTTTTCAGTGGAGTTCTTTTGTTCTACTGCACACTTGTTAACATTGGCACTATTACTTTAAGGTGGAGGATATTTGGTATCTGATTGAAGTGATCTGGTCATCACAGTCAGCCCTCCTCACCTGCTATGACCTCTACAACCTGGTGTTGGTTCGTTGGGATCGTTTAAAGGACTGGAGCCCCTGGAACTGTATCCTGTTGTCCAAAGAGGAAGTGTCAGCACACCTCCAGCTTCAGGACATCCACAAGGTCTGTCCAGGTTTTGCCCTTCCTGAAGTATCATATAATCACTGTCTTTAAGGTTTTCTAGAGCAAGCAAAATCCATGCCCAGATTATTTCCTAAAATACTACAAAAACTATCTGGAAAATCATTAAAAAAAGAAAACTTATTAGTATCTGTGGATGACTGGAGTCTACTGTTGGCACTTAAGCTCAGTAGATGGCCCTGTTTAGGTTTGCCCATTGCAATTATTTTTTGTCTCAGCTTTGCTAAGTGGTGGTGTTTCTTTTGTTTTTTTACTATTAAAGGAAAAATCCAAAATGTATAAATAAGATCCTAACTTCAAATTAGCTTTGCACTACCTTAAAAGAATATATACTATTGTGTCCATTATTATTCTGAAGACAGGTTTAGAGTTTAGATAAGATTTACTTTTGGTGAAGCAGAATGAATGGTTTTAAAACAGGGAGAAACTTAAATTACAAAAAGAAAAAGTTAAGTCCAGTGGGAACTAAGTGTTCAAAAATTCTGGCATCTGGCAGGAGACTACATGCCCTGGCTGATGTTTAAGGAGACACAGGTCAACTCATGCAAGGAGGACTGTGCAGAGTGAGTAGTTATGGAGATGGAAAGGGACTGCACATGAGATTCAGGGAGCAGGAAAAATATGAGCAGTCAGTCAGAAGCAAGACGGTCAGACCTGAAAGTCCATACCAAGATTCACAGATTTTAAACCTTTAACAGTGAAATGGAATAAACAGATTGGTGTAGGGCCTCTAATGGCCACTATGTACTACAAAAATCAGCTACATTATTGTGCTGTTAAACAAAACATTTAAATTGTTGACTGCCCAGGAAAGATCTGCTGAGGCCTAACTATAATAAATACCTTTTTATTTATAAAAGGTTTGCAACATGTGTTTAGGGTTTCATAAAATAACATAATAATACAGCTACTCTCTGCATTTCTAGTTTTGTATCCAGTAAATTCTTTTCTCCAGGCGTACGAGACAGCGTTTGTCCATCGGATCAAACAGAGGCACATGCAGGCCCGACGACACTTCATTCAGATTCCCGCCATCGCCGAGCACATGGACTCTCAGCCAAACGCAGCTCTGGGCAACCTGCTCGAATCCAAGCCCGTCACCATAGCAACAGGCAAACACGCTACAGACTTCACACCAGCATCAGCTCGTTAAGAAAAACCCTGTGGTTTTCCGTTTTCCGTTATGGTTTTCTACCTCGTGTTTACCGTTGTTGTTTATGCCCAGAATATTGTAAATAAATTACTCTGAACTTTATTGAACAATGGCAGTATGTGCCTTAAATCATTTTATTCATTCATTATTTTACCTTCTGCCCAAATCTGTTTGTTGAAGATTTTTAAATAGTCCACTCCCTGTCAGGCAATTGCAATTAGCGTTCCAGAAAAAATTGCACAGCTTTGACAGTTCTGATACCACTTTTTGAATATAAATATGTAAAGATTTACGTACAAGAAGTCAAAAACAATTCAGACATTTGAAAAAGTGTATCAAATCAAGAAAGTTGTGGGTGTATGGAGGGGATGGTTAGATTGGTGTGGGTGATGAGGTTGAGGTTTGGGTGTAAAATACACATTTTTCTTTTCTTTTTCTTTTTTGTTGAATATATTAATTCTTTTTTTCCTGCGGTGACATTGGTGAAGGTTTTGGTACATATTTGATTAGTAAATTGTAATGGGGTGGGATTTTATCATTTTACACTTCAACCCTTACTTATTATTTAAATTAATTCATATATACATCTATTTTTGTTTTTATGTTTGAAATAAACTAAAGAAATAATAATTATTATTATTAATAATAATTGTTTACTATACACAGATTTCAGAAATATGATGATTTTAAGAGTTGTATCAATGAGCCATTTTTTTAAGCTTCTTTACACATTAACAGACCATTGTTTCCACTTTGCTTCACCTTATTTACACCATATGTCAAAATTTTGCACACTTTGTGGCTCCATTTGTCAGGGACCCTTTTACATAATAACACATCAACTCTTCAGCTTTTTTCAGATCCCTTTTGGTTTGAATATCCATAATATCGTCAAGTGACATCAAGTGTTCAGGTGAACTATCTCTGGTGCATGTTACTCTTATAATTAGGTCCAAACAACTATGAATCAGAAAAAAGCAATATCTGAGGAGGTCATACATGTACAGATACTGATACCACCGAGTACTGGTAGCAGTATCTGGACAACCCTACCTCTCTAAAATATTTTATGACGGAAGTCTAAAAGGTAGGCATAAACTAATCAAACTTTTAGTTTTGGACAAGGTGTGTTATATAATTTGTTCAACTTTATGTACTTTCATAAGGCATTAGTCAAGGGTCAAAGGGTGCAAAGCGACCTGGCAACTGTTTAACAGCCGTCTCAGGACAGTAAGATAAGAAGTTAAAGGTTACATGTTTTTCCCGGAACGGCTTTGAACGAGTGAGCGGCGTGATGCAGAGGTGTCAATTCCTTTAAAGGAGGTTGTATTGCCTTGATGTGAACAGATGTCTTCACTCTGAGCCTGAGGCAGCAGGTTTCCAGGTAGCCAGTGAGGTAAGGGTGCAACACTCTCACTTATCAAGACGTGCACTGACTGATAACATACAACTCTTACATAAAACTATATATAGCATTTACTTATTCACTTAAATGCTCAAAATTATATGTATGTTTTAATATTATGATTCAACACAGACTTTTCTTTTAGAAAATATACTTTTATACATATATTGCAGCATTTTCCAAACAGTGAAACAGAACAATAGTTATAGTTATATTTTATTTGGTTTACCTGAAACAAAATCCCTCAAAAAACAAGAGCATCAGTTTTTCTATTTATTCAAGAAATAGAGTGTATGTGTATGTGTGTTTTTGTGTAAATGATGGTTAGGAGTATAAAGGAACTCAGGTTAACAAAACAACAAAAAAGAAAAGACAAAACCTCTCTAAAACAACCTGTGTGCAAGAACCTTCCAAAATACTATTCATTCATGCCACATCATTGTCCCACCTGTGTCCCATCTGAATAAGCATGCTTCCTGTTTGTCTTGTTTAAGAAAGCCCCAACAGATATGGATAGGTAACCTTGGACTTTTTGAGACCAGACCTTCTGAAAACTAGGCTGAGGAGCAAGCCCCTTCATCTGGTACAGCCAGAAAATCGAGAGCACACACAACAGAATCAAAACAGCAAGATTAAACGACAGCCACAAAAACAAGCAAAATGTTCAGCCGGCTGAGCAGTGCGATTTTTAACTATCGCAACTTTATTCTGACTATAATGACTCCAGTGATGCTGCTTCCACTTCCTCTTGTTGTAAGAACAAAGGTAGGTAACCCTTTAAACTCAAAAAATGCAAGAATTTTTGAAGATTGAAATAAAGACATGAGAGTTTCTCCTGCAGGAGGCAGAATGTGCCTTTGTGCTGCTGCTGATGGCAGTGCTGTGGGTGACAGAGGCCACACCTTTGGCCATCACAGCGATGCTACCCGCCATCCTTTTCCCATTGTTTGGCATCATGAAGTCTTCACAGGTGAGACTGAACATATCTTTGGGTTAGTTATTTTTTATCTTAAAATTAATCTGTAATTAACTTTTTAATCTGTCACAATAGGTTCAATTAATTTAACTGCCACACATATATTTTCCATGTTAATTTGGATTTGTTTATATCATAGACAACATAAGAAGCCCACATATTATTATCTTAAGATTTAAATTCATTCTAAACGCTGCATGCTTTAGACACAGTCCATCACGGTGCATTGCGTTTCGTTACAAGCTGCAAATCCCTTTCTCATCACTGTGTTCTATATTCACGTGTTGGTTGGACAGCGTTATCTTTTAGAAGACTGAAACATTGGTATCTTTTCATTTATAAATCAATACTCGGGCTGCTCCACTTTTATCTGCTGGAGTTTATTGAGCGAAGGAGCACAAACAGCTACAGCCTGCGCTCACAGGACTCTTAGTTCCTAAAGTTTGCACTAAATTGAGAAAAAAATATTTTAAATTTAATTCTCTGTATTCTTGGAATGAACTGCAGGATTAAAAACAGTTTTTCAAGATTCAAAACGATTTTATGTAACATTGAAGCAGATTATTTTATTGGTTTTTGTTTTTAGCTAATGGTTTTATTGAATTATAAACATCTTATTTATTTATTTATAAATGTATGATTTGTTCTCTCATTGAACTGTGTTCATTTGTTTATGTAATTCACTCAAATCTCAGTGAGTTTTATCCTGGTTAAATAAAGGTTAATAATAAATAAATAAAATAAAAAATATACATATCTGTTGTTTCATAGAATTATAGGAAAACATTAAAGCAATAAAGAACACAAATATTAAATGTAATAGAAAATCTAATCTAACTTCTAGTTTTTAGGACATTTCTAGCTCTTCACTCTATTCCTCAGTTTTTCTTCACCCTCTATCTTAAAATGTTACTTTTCATGGAAAGGTGGCTGCTGTCTTTAGAGTCTGTTCTTTCTCCAGGTGGCGATGGTGTACTTTAAAGACTTCCACTTTTTGCTGGTCGGAGTCATCTGCCTCGCCACGTCCATCGAGAAGTGGGGTCTCCATCGTAGAATTGCTCTACGGCTCGTCATGATGGTGGGAGTGAACCCTGCCTGGTGGGTGTCCCTCTTCATCAGGACTTGCACAACATGCATCCTGGAATAGGAAGTCAAGGGAAAATGGAATAAATGTTGCCCTATTTTTTCCCCAAACTGTTTTTTTGCCTATAGCCTGTCCAACCATACCCACTTACTTTGCACAGGAAAATGGTTTACGGTTTTAGCAGTTTTCTTTCTGTAGAAATTCTTCTGGACCAATCATATCTTTTTATCTATAATTGGTCTGGCTTTATGCTATTTTTTTGTTTGTTTTTTTCGATTGGTCTTTCCAAATTCACCGCCAGTTGAATCCAATTCAGCGTCAAAGATAGAAAAGAAGTCTATAGGTTGGCAGTTAGGTGAACTTGATGACCTCTCTTCCCTCCCTCTGCTTTGGCTGCCATTTTCACATTCCTTTGTTCAATTTTTAGTCATAAAAGCAGATCATTACTGGTACTGTGGCAAGGGCTTGGAAAATGATCTGTAAAAGTTAATGGTAACCTCCACAATGCTTTGGTTGTTTCATGTTAAAATATGACCTGCTTTGTTAACGTTTTCTGACTTTTCCTTCACAGGCTAATGTTGGGGTTCATGACCGGCTGTGCCTTCCTCTCAATGTGGGTCCATAACACCTCTGCGGTTGCCATGGTGATGCCCATCGTGGAGGCAGTGCTCCAGCAGATCCTGAAGTCCAGAGAAAGGGTGGCAGGTGGCGAAGACAACCCTGCCCTTCACCTGGACGGTACCCAGAATTATAGCTTACAGTGTTGTTTCAGTCATACAGTTACATAGAGATAATTCAATATGATTTCCATACATTTTAGTCATTCATAATTCAGGCAGTTTAGTCATTCCTATTTTGTTCATTTTGCAGAATCTGACTGCAGTTTTCAGATGAAGGAAAAATCAAGGTATATAAAACCCCTTAAGATTTTTATGTCTTGAATTTAAACGGACTTTTAATTTGATTTATATTATGTTGCTTTTTAGTGAAAAGAAGAACATTGATGCTCCAGAAGACACACCTAATACTTGCCACATTCAGATATCAGAGCCCACCTCTGTGCAGGTATTATTACTGCACAATAAAAATGCAACAACATATGTAACATTTGTTTTTATAACCCCGGGACCTTTAGGCATTAATTATTACTTAATTCATCATTTACAAGGTGAATGATTGGCTAATGTACAGTTGCATGTTATCATGTCTTTGTCTCCATGTACAATGTATTTATAAACCAGTAGATTAATGCTTTACTGCTGCTCTACTGCTACTTAATACTGACTACAAAGGCTGCCACAACAGAAAGCGTCCTTAACATGTTTAATGAATTTATTTGTAGTAATTTTCTGGCCACGATTCACAGAGTAGTAAGTCTACCTGTCTCACAGCACAAAGATTAGGGCTCAAGGTTCAGTTCCCAGGCCTGCCACCAATGGGCTTACTGTGTGAAGTCTGCTGACATGGTGCTCCAGGGAAACAGAATGAGTGGCAGAAATTAATGAATTTTTATTTTCAAAGACTTTGTTTAAAAGAACATAAGCTGTATTTTCCCCAC
This sequence comes from Neodontobutis hainanensis, assembly GCA_024349245.1. Lineage (NCBI taxonomy): Eukaryota > Metazoa > Chordata > Actinopteri > Gobiiformes > Odontobutidae > Neodontobutis > Neodontobutis hainanensis. The sequence goes on from JALDNG010000615.1 coordinate 87,823, forward strand.
ATCCTTATAATCTTAACCAACAATGGCCTTACTACACTGTTCATACCTACTTTGATTTATTTTCCATTGCTTGTCCTCTGGAGGCTGGTGTCTTCCTACTTGCTTTTGGGTTGGAGTCGGAGGGCAATTAACAGTTAATCTCAGTGTTAACACCACCATGCTCCTATTCATTCACTAAAGGAAATTTAGATTCACCAGTTCCTTTATAAATTAATGTCTTTGGATGGTATTTAAAAATCTAAAATATTCATTGTGAAGATGAGGTCAGGTAAAAGTATATGGTGAAAAATAAATTGCATATTAAGCTCTAACATGTAAAAGAAAGCATTGTTGTACTATTACTCTATCAACCCTGTTTGTCTCAGCAGACGTGTAAGTCTTTTTTTTCTCCCTCTGTGTTGTCTTTCAGGCTGCAGCAGGTAAGAATATGGACGTGATGTTGTGTAAAGCCATGTGCCTGGGCATTGCCTACTCGTCCAACATCGGTGGCATCAGCACACTTCTGGGAACCTCACCTAACCTCATCTTTAATGAGTACCTTCACCAGTAAGTGCTTGACAGCATGCACCCAGTGTGAATATATAGGAAGGTGATGAAAGGGAAATATAAAAGAAGAATGCTCAAGGGACATTGAACTGCATCATTTTATATGCTGGTGTTCTTATTAATATGGAGCACCACCCCTTTCAATGTGCAACATAAAGTAAAGGTGGGACATCCTACACTTTATATCCACATAAGTTCCAGTTTATTACTAAAACCAATTCACATATGCTTGTTTTTACTGTACCTCAGCACATTATTACTTGCCTGAAATTTATCCCACATAGCAAAGAAGGCAAAATGTTAACAAAATTAGCATGTAGCTGTCCTAGCCACAGATATTTCTGTTCCTGAGTGATCCTTCTTTCTTTTCTTCCTGAGCTTTATCTTTTTTTCCCAGGGCTGGGTTTTGTGTTGTTCTTTATAGTCTATTAAAGCCTTTTGAGGCAATAAAAATTTGAACTGAATTGAACTTTGCCTTTAACAGTCAAAATATTATGACATTATGTTACATGAAGGTTCTCAGTCATCCAGGTCATCTTGAAGAAAAGGATAAAGCAAAGGCATCTGAACTTAGTTTTCAAGGTCAAGACGTTTCTTTTTTCCAAGGAACTTCTGACGTCAATTCTGAGATCGACTGATATGAGAGCCTAGCTTTTATTTCTAGAGGGAGGGGTTTACCTGAAACTAACTCTGATTGGACCAGACTGTTGTGGTCTCATAGTCGTTAAAGTGTAGTCATACATTACAGTGCAGTCATAAACACTAGTTCCTCAAACAAATGAAGACTAGAATAAAGTTGTCCTTGTTTCATTAATACAATCCATACCAGCTTTCTTTATCTTTAAAATGCAGATTTATTTGTATTTGGGGAAATTAAGAGGGCAAATTCATATATCAGACATTTTATTTTATGGCTTTTAAGTCTTGTTATGTATATTAAATGCATAACCATTTGTATTTGATTTTCAGTATGTACCCAAAGTGTGATAGTATCAACTTCGGGAACTGGCTGGCGATGTGTTTACCCATCAGTGTCATCATGCTGCTGCTGACTTGGGTGTGGCTGTACTGGCTCTTCATTGGCTCAGAGTAAGTATTGGTTACACAGGTATAAAATGAATGCCTTTTGTAGGTGGGAAAATCTCAAATTGTAAATATATATATACCTTACTGTAAAACTTACTAATTCCTACAAAATGTCTACTGTAATTTGTCTAGTGTAATTTGTAAAAGTCTTCGTCATTGAAAGTGCATCTTTATGTGACAATTAGTAACATTTACAGCAACTTTTACCATTTCTCTGCCATTGGAAAATGAATAAAACCTTTTAAATGTGGGATAACAAGAATGAAAGTGTCCCAAAGGAAACCTGACTGGCTCATAATATTTGTGGCATTTCTATCTAACATCTTAAAAAGTCATAAATCTGATGTCATAAGCAATTCTTATGTCTTTGTGCTGCTTTTTGAATACACGTTATGACACAATTCTACCTTTGGTGCTGATAAAGGACTTTTTAAAATGTCACAGTTTGGAGTTTGATCCATGGGTTCAATGTTAATGTTAGCATTTGCAGCACAATGGGGTCAGGCAGGTTAATGAACAGAACTGGTGACCTTTTCATACATTCTATTAGCTGGTTACTTACCCACTTAATGAGTGATTAACCAGTCACTAATATACTCCTTTTGTTCCTACCCAGCTTTAGCTTCCTGTGGAAATGTGGAGGACACCGATCAGAGAAGGAGAAGGCAGCCAGAAAAGTGATAGAAGATGAATACAGAACACTAGGACCCATGAGGTGACCACTCTTTTAATTGTTTATTTCTTTGCTTAAATGTGCATTGTGGGTGTTTTAGCAGCATCTAGTGGAGACGCTACAGATTGCAATTCCACATCTGTGAGCAGCTACGGTAGCCTCATAAGGACATATGAAAATACCCAGTTGTTAAAGGTCATATGATGATTTCACTTTATAAGTATTAGAAGAAAAACTTGGTCCAATAGGGCTTTAAACGTCTGTTTTTCCAGCACAAATGCAAAAACTGTTATTTTAAAGCGATAATACACTTACATATTGAGTGATTTTTGGGTTTCACTTTGTTCAAATGTCTACTACATAATTTAACACAATAGGCCTTTTGTACTCGCTGTCACTATTAGGTTCTGTCTTCACTATTCATTCACTCATTTAGTAACATTTGTCCATCTCTGACCCATTTGTAGTTCTCAGGAGATCTTCACTACGGTGGTCTTCATGTGTATGGTCTTGTTATGGTTGACCAGATCTCCAGGGTTCATGCCAGGCTGGACGTCTTTCTTTCCACAGTAAGTCACTATAGTTGTTTTAAGCTGCTTTATATTTGCACAAAACATCAAACACGTGTTACCATTGTATCTTCAAATTAAAATCTGTAATGTTTGTTTCAGTCCCACAGCAGCACATATGAGCAGAATGTTTATACAATGGCATTACCATTTATTTAAGCAAAAAGAGATGTTGTTGCTTTTTATAAATAAAAGTGAAAGTCTTTTTTTTTTTTTTTCCACAAAAGAAAATAAATTAGCACCATTCCTCAGTTGAGTCCCGACAACAGACAAGCATCTGTCTTACTGCCTTTTTGGCCACACTACATACCAAAATACTTAACACAGTTGCCATAACTGTATCCCCAAAATATAGTAGAATTGCTACAATAGATACTGTTTTTTTTATAAATGAACTCAAAAACACCCATCTGCCTCTGACAATGTCTTCATCTGCTTTCGGGAAATATTTTTTTACCTCAAAGGTGTCTAAGAGAGAATGTGTGTTTTGCAGCAATGGCTGAAAGGGCATTTAGCATTTTATAAATTGTGAAAAACTTAAAAATGGCTTATTGGACCTCCACAGTTCAGAGACAGTAAGTTATACTATATTTAGAAGTATTTGTGTGCACAAGGTATTTTAATTTAGCAAGTCTTTAAAAATGTACACTGTAAAACAATGTATTTGATTATTTTTCCCTTTATGTAATAATAGTTAAAGGCTGTTTCCATGTCAGCCTACAATCACTTACTTCCTAAGAATTTTTAGCCAAAAAACTCTTTATATAAATATGCCTAAAATGTAAAAAAGCACAACAGGTGAGCATTAAGAATCAGAAGTGGCCATTGAATGGGTTAAGGTGTATCCTTTCTTTTGTGCAGAAGCACTGGCTACATCACTGATGCCACTGTGGCTCTGCTGCTGGGTGTGGTCTTCTTCATTGCACCTGCCTATGGACCCTCCAAGAAATACGGTAACATTAAGTTTAAACCAGGCTCACTACTTGGGTGGGAGTTAATCAGAAATCTAGTAAAAGCTGTTTGGTGCAGCCTTTATTAAACCCCCACTAATTAACCTTTTTGTGTTAAAGCTTTTGTAGGTGAAAAGTTATGTAGCAGGGATTTAATCTTTGTTAATCATTGTCTACATTCAAGAGCAATTTACAGGTTTAAGGACATGTAATAAAAGCAATATAATGACATCATTTCGGGAAGTGCTAGTTGTAAAAATGCACTTGGCGAACTTATTAGATACAGTAATAAACATAGTTTATCCTTCATAATGTGGCAGAAAATCTACTTGATCATAATAGTTTAGTGTCTCTTTACTTTTATACCACTATTTTTAAATGTGGTTTATGGGGCAAGACTTTTTTTATGGTAAATATCTGTCTTGTTGCTTCTGTGCCTATAAAAAGTGTTGTTTTTCTGAGCAGAGACGATGATTGAGTGGCCGGAGTTCCAGGCCTCGATGCCGTGGAAAGTGGCGCTGCTCGTCGGTGGAGGCTTCGCGCTGGCAGAGGGCACGAAGGCAAGTGGTGTCTTTGAGAAACTTTACACATTCTGCTTTTGATTTGTTCAATATTGTTTGCAGCCAGAAATATTAGGTTTTAAAGTTAGCTTTAATAGTATAATGCAAAAGTTACGCTTCCACAAACTTTACACAGTTTTTACAATTTTATTATTAAAATTAAGGTACACACATACACAATATCTTGTGTTGTCTTGAAACTGTTCTATTAATACTTCTGTCCGTCCTCAGTTAGTTGATTCCGTTCTAAAAGTTTGAACTGGTGTTTTCAGGAGTCGGGCCTGTCGACCTGGGTGGCCGAGCTGCTGACACCTCTTGGTGATCTTCCAGTGTTGGCTACGATCACAGTGGCCTGCATCATCGTTACCACATTAACTGAGGTCGCAAGCAACGCAGCTACCATCACCATCTTCCTCCCCATCCTCTCACCTCTAGTAGGTTCACTGTGGATTTTTGTCACACAGTGACTGAGCTAAATTAATTGTTTTTGTAAGAAAAGCAAATTGGTTTTGTTTTTTCTTAATTACATAAATACAGTTAGTTGGGTAAATGAAGTAAATTCCTAAATATACACAACATGAATTGAAAACCTATAAAAATCGCAGAGTCCTTAAAACTCATCATCAACAAAGAAAATATCCACTAAGTGTCCACATATGAGTTTCCACATATGAAAATAGGGGCAGAATTTCCACCCCAAAAACGGCCAGGACTGCAGAAAGGGTAAAGTTTCTCTGTAAAAGTGATGCCAGTGAAGGAGTAGATCAGTGCTGCAGCTTCAACATCATAAAAAGAGACTATTCCCAGTTCATAATCCACAAACACACCAACTGTCTCAAGTTTACACTTAGTCAAGACACATATTTCAGGATCAACAGAAGCATAATAGATGTTATTACTTAAACTTATTGTCCAGAAACCGTTTTGGGGATTTAGTGTTATGGTTCCTTTCCTGTTGACTGACTCTTTAGCCACTCCCAAAATCCACTCTGTTTTCCCTCTGACCACAGCCTCAAAGTAAAAAGATCCACAGAAACTATGCCGTCCTAAAACAAAGAGACCATCAAATCTTTTTGGACTTTTTATGATATTTTGCTGTTCACTACGTTGCTTGACTTTTGTACTAAAATTAGACACAACAAGTTGAGGATGAGCCGTGTCACTGTCAAGTATGACTTCTACTTTATTCATTTTGACCCTCTTCAGCTCAGCCTCAAACAGATTCTTAGTTGTTTTGTTAAACTCTTCCTCCAGCTGAGCCAGAGCTCTCACCACATTCCCGCTATACGTTGACACACAGATTCTCACTTTTGTCCAGTCTTTGTTGGGTGGAGTAGAGCTCAGTTGTGAGAAATTTTGGAGAAGCTGGAGGTGGTCGTCTGTGCATGAGAGCTGCTTCACCTCAGTGCTTCTCTTCCTCAGCTCAGAGATCTCCTGATCTAACTCTTTAATGGAGCCTTCAGCCTGGTCCTCTGCTGCTGTCTTCTTCCTGGTTATCTCTTGGATGAAGTTGTCCAGGCCTCTTTCCACAGACTCCTTCAGAGCTGTGAAGACTTTGACACCAGCTGTGATCTCTCTGTCTACATTTTCATCATTGAGCTTCACATAGTGACGTAGCTTCTGGCTCTTTAACTCTCTCATCTTTATCATCTCCTGGATTTCAACATCCGACTCCCTCAGCTTCTGCTTCTGTTCTTCAAAGGCGTCCTTCAGAGGAACCACCTCATGAGTCTTGTGGTCTAAATATGCACAGAGCACACAGACACACAGCTGATCATTCTGACAGAACAGCTCCAGTGGTTTATTGTGCTCCGTACACACTCGTTCCTCCAGGTTTTCCTGCGGGTCGATCAGCTGGTGTCTCTTCAGGCCTGACATGGTCAGATGTGGCTCCAGGTGAGTCTCACAGTACGAGGCCAGACAAACCAGGCAGGACTTCAGGGCCTTGAGTTTGGGATCAGTGCAGAAGTCACAGGGGATTTCTCCTGGTTTTGCAGCTTGTTCCTCTGAGTTACTGTTGGCTTTGTGATGAGCCGACTGTCTGAAGTGAGCAGCTATTTCAGAGAGTGAAGTGTTGACCTTCAGCTCTGGTCTATGGTTTAAAACCTGTTTACAGTAGGGGCACTTATAAGTGACATTATTAGAAAAAAATTCATCGATGCAGTTTTTGCAGAAGTTGTGTCCACATGGTAAAGTGACTGGCTCAGTGAACACGTCGAGACAGATGGAGCACAGGAACTGGTCTTCAGACAGATGACAGGTGGCAGTGGCCATAGCTACACTCTGAGAACAAAAGTAAAAGTGAAGAAAGACTCAGCGGAGTTTTTAAACATTTCATTATACTGCTGAGAATATATGCAGTAAAGCTACAATGAAAACTTTAACTCAAGTGAAAAGCTGTACATTTTTCTCTTTAGAAGTTGTACTTAAAAGGAAAAAAATACTGAGAATACTGAAACAGCTGGACTGACCGCAGCTCCCAGAACATTGTGACTGAATGGCACTGAGGTTTTACACTGACTTTAGTTTTCCGGCTCTTCCTTTTTATTGCTGCCCTGTTGATGATACCGTAGACTGAGATGCTTTAAAACACTGGCCTTTGGAAGGATCTAATGAGCAGTGCAAGTATCAATATCTCCAATAGGTTTACAGACCTGTCATACTACTTTATTAGTCAATTGTGTAAGGAGAATTTTGAATAATAATATAATATAATCTACCGGAGCCAGCACTTGAATTATAAACAGAAAGATGAATCCAAAAGCTTTCTCCTAGGCCTTCTGTAAGCTGTGGCCTTCAGTAAGCTTGTCTGTATTGATTAAATCAACTTTTATTACATAATTTAAATATATAATATCGAACATAATTCTTACTAATTTACATATTCTAAAATCTTACTTTTATATGACATACCACACTTCTTCTATATCAAAGGTTCGAGATAAAAGATCTTAAGTAAGATTTTATTAACTTTACTGGAGGAGCAAGGTTACCACTCAAGAGCACAGATCAAAAAACAACAACAGTAAAACAGTTCAGGGTAAAGGATTTTAAAAGAAATTGTTAAAGTGTGCATTTATATAGCGCTTTTATGCACCCTTCTTGGGCCCCCAAAGTGCTTTACATCATGCTTCCATTCACACCTGGGGCAGACAGACGGGGGTCATACACATAGTGCTCTGACCACCACCAAACACACTCTTACAGTCACACACAATCACACACACCAGTGCTGCAGACACTAGAGGCAAGGTGGCTAGCCTAAGGACACAACATCAGAATGATCTGAGAAGAGCAGGAATCTAACCGCCAACCTTCTGGGTATAGGACAAATGCTCTACCACCTGAGCCACTGCTCCTCTAAAGTTTCACTTTTGTCTTCCTGCAGGCTGAAGCGATTCACGTCAACCCTCTGTACGTCATGATCCCCGCCACTCTCTGCACATCCTTCTCCTTCCTGCTCCCGGTGTCCAACCCGGCCAACGCAGTGGTGTTTGCCTACGGACACCTCGATGTGATTGACATGGTAAGTTCCACTCATAAGAGGTCTCAGCAATTTCACATTTATTTTACTCAAACATGTAATTGTGTGACGTCTTCCCTTGCAGGTGAAGGCGGGGCTCGGTGTGAATGTCATCGGTGTCCTGTGCGTCATGTTGGCTGTGGCCACGTGGGGGGTCCCTCTGTTCTCACTGGACGTATATCCAGACTGGGCCCCGGTTCTCCCCGGGTTTAACTCCACAATACCTTGACAAATGCTCTTTTTTTCGATAAATCACTTTGTTTATCTTCTGTAAACGTTCAAGAAGAGGGACTTAATTAAATTAAGTTAAGTAGATCAATGTGGATCAGTCTTCTGTGGCATCTCACACCCCTCCTTTTCTACAGCCTGTGAGCATCTATGGTAGCCCTCTGAGGACATGCTGTTGTTTATGAAGAAACCCAGTTGGCAACAAAATAGATAGTGTGCTTCTCTTCCAGCAGTGCTCACTTTGAACTCTATGATCAGATGTTGGAACAGAAGCTAATGGCTCCTTTGACTGGGTTCTGTGAAGATTTAAATGTCTAGTTTGCCAAGAAAGACAAATGCAAAGAATGTTATTTTAAGACAATTATGCACTATTGACTATTGTTTATTGTTTTACTCATTTACATAGTCCAATAATGTACACAATGCACCTTAAAGAACAAGAAGAAAAGGTAAAAGCAAAGCATCTGGACTCAGTTTTTAAGGTGAAGACGTTTTGTCTCTAATTCCAACAGATTTTATCAATTCATTTTTTTTTAAGAACAGGCTTTTGTAGATAAAAAACTATGAGATAGTTAACCCAAACAAAATGTTTCTGTTGCAATGTGATAATCCTGTTTGTCCCAATAGTCAGTCCTCAACGGCTGTTTGGATGTTTTATTGAAAACAGAACATTCGGTTAAACTAAGACTGAGCCCTATGTCGAAGTGTAAAGCTACATTAGTAACATTTTTATAAAAAATGTATGGTTGTTCTTTGTTTTCATAGTGACGCGTAGTTAAGATCTTAAGGTAAATAAAGAATGTTTATACAAGAGTTTTAATCTAATTTATGTACAATAAAACGTAAAGGCTAACGTAACTTTTATACTAAACTCAATCAAAGCGGACATTATTTTTAATATTAAATATGCTGTTGCTTTTGTATTTGTGAACTGTCCTGTGTTGTATATAATGGTAGTTATTTGTTTTATAAATCAATAAAATACAACGTTTGCATCTCCATGACTATTTTCTCTGGAACACCTGCCTAATGTCACATATAAGACCAAAGACCTCATAATAGACTTTAGACAAAACAAAACTCAGCATCATCCATGGTGAGCAGGTACAAGTTGTAGAGCAATATAAATTCTGTGTTTGATGCAAAACTAAAGTTTGACATAAGCACACTGGAGCAGATGCACAAACTCCAGTCTTTTTGTGTCAATGAGAAGGTTTTGCTACTGTTCCTTTATTGAAAGTCTTCTGACATTTTCTTTTATTTGTTGGTTTGGTTGTCTGTCAGTAAGTGTCAAGTGTGTTCAAAGATCATTGGTGTTTGACAAAGAGACCTGGTCTTAGTCTGGGAGAGTCGGGTCATCAGATCATAGATTTAATCCAGAGGCACATTTTATCTGCATGTTTTACTCCAATGCCCTCGGGTTGGCGTTATTATATGCCTTTCACCGGAACCAACTGCTATTCCAAGTCTTTTATCCCTTCAGCAATCAGACTCCTGAATTCAGGACCAAAATTTCAAATTGCACTTACAGAGTAAAATCAGAGCTGTGCCAATGTGTGAACTGAAAGAGCATATACTTGTTTGTCTTGTTCTGGCTGTGTTGCCAGGTTGCTGCAAACATTTGCTTATTAAAGTTTTCTGATTTTAAAGAGTTAATTTGCAAAAAAAAATAATTAATAGTAATGTGATGTTGCTGCTGTTGCTGTAATGTGCTACTAAATATAACAATGCATCTATTAGCCCCTCTGCACAAACCACCACCAGCCACACTGGCTATAACGTTTGTAAAGTGTACGTTTTTTTCTGTTGAAAAGTTGTACTCACAAGGTTTGGCAGAAACTCAGTTGTATGAAAAGACCAGGTTGAACCAGGTAAGTTGGTTTGGCCCCACAGCTCCCAGAAAGTTGTGCCAATATATTGTAAACAGTTTTACTATGCCTTCAGTTTTCCCAGCTCTTCTTTTACTTTTGCAGCAGTCCAGTTTGTATTAAGACTCCAGATTAAACACAGACCTTTAGTCTAGACTAATCCACCAGAGCAAGTGTCAAAATGAAGCAGCTACACAGAAGAAACATTCTTTAATTGTAGCGAAGGCTAATTATGCTGCAGAACCTGTTTGACAAATTTGTAAAAGGTTTCAGCTCAGTGTTTCAGTCTTTATGAACTAACATTAGACGTAAAAATTATCCATGATATTAACACATTTTTAAAGAATATAAGTAAACTGGTGTGATATATTTTATGGTTCTATCATTTACAGCACATTCACTGCACTGTGTGACTAAAGGCAAGAGAAAGGAAAGAGGAGCAGCTTTGCCTCATGACCCCAGAGTAACACTGTCCCCTTGTGGTTACTGTGCAAACAACAACTCCAGTGTAGATGTTATTGGTTATTTCAAATGAAATGTTAATGTGTGCATATCTTTCTGAGCAGGGACCAGACTGAGCAAAGAAACAGCTGAGAAGAGAAAACCTAGTAACTAACATCACTAATATGGTTATTTCATTAACAAACAATAGATCATAATTTGTAGTTATAATTGTGCGTCCTTTACATGTCACAGTAATGTCAAAAGTTATAGTAAAGAATGTATTTATTTTATAGCTCCATAACACTGTCATCGTTCACCTTTACCTCATGCACTACATCTTTTCAGTTCTTTTTGTCCATAACGTCACACAATGACTGTAAAATTAAAGCATCAGCGAAAGCTACAGACAATCTTTTAGACCAAATAATTTTCTTTCAGTGATTTAAAATGTACTAAATATACATATTTTTGGTTTTGACTTCTAACTGTAAAGCAGGGGCGTTTCTAGAGACTATAAGAACCCCAATCAGAAGGTACTTAGAGGCCCAAACGAAACATGAGACACCTAATCATAAATCTATCTTTTAAAATTCTGAAATTCTGAATTTGATTAGTCCTGCATAGACATTTAAAGCACATGGATTTTTCAAAAGAAATGTGTGTTTTTAAGAATCAATTTCAATTCTACCCCTAGCCCTTGTTCAGGGGGCTGTCCCAATCCTCATGTGGATGTGTTTTATGTCTGTGAGCAGGGACTGGGACAACAGCAGCTGATACTGTTCAGAGCAAGACTCAAGTCAAAAACTGTTCATCCTCTGTATAATGATGACTTATACTCACATATGCATTATTAGACCTTATAGTAATATTATGTAATAAAATAATATATGACATATTTTATTGATCTTATATTATTATTGATCTTTTTATATATCCATGCATCTACAGGTGAAGGGGTGTCCCATTTTATAGCCCTTCCCCTTCCTTTGGACAGCCTTGGGGTAAGGCTAAGGGGAAGTGGTAGGGGTAAATTTGAGAATTGGGCCCAAGTCTTCATCCTGAAAATATACAATATGAAAAAAAATAGGCTCAAACACAAGATTAATGTATCGCAAGCTATGCAATTGAACAAAACATTGACCAATAGAGTTAAAATAAATATCGTCATGTAAAATACAGTTGACTGTACACTTTCACATTAGTGAAGAAATCATTTCTATACATTCTGGTTTGGCTCAGGTTTAGTTGTGTTTGTCCTATATCATGATGCAGACATTAAATCATTTTTGTCCATTTGGGCTCCTGGAGTGTACTGTAGAAACCTCGCAGTTAATAAACTTTAGATTTAGTTTAATTCTTACTGTTTCTTTGATTGAAGGGGTGCATTTCTCGGCAGCTCTGTGAAACTCAGACAGAGTGAGAGCTCCTCCTCCCTCTCCCCTCTGTGAGGCAGCTACAGGTTGCTCACCTGTGCGCTGCGCCAGAGCGCGCTCACGCTGCTCTGTGCAACAGCGTGCAACAGCGGGAGCGCGCAGCCATTCCTCTACTCTCCTTATTCACTGTGCGACGGATCAGAGCGCACACCGCGAAAATATTAACCAATAAAACTCCTCTCTCCTTCACAAACTAGACTTTCATTAGGTCTAGACTCACAATACACATTTCGCCGCTTGAGGAGACGGGCTTAGCTCCAAAAAAGTGCTGCCTTAAACGCCACGTCGGCTAAAACAAACAAACTACAGACAAAACAGTTTTCCTCTTCAGCGTTTTTGTCGGAGCGGGACTTTTCTGGGACGATGCTGGACCCTTCCTCCAGCGAAGACACCGGGGGAGAGTCTGACCCAGAAGTTGTGCAGGAGCCGCCGAGGAAAGGGTCTGGGTCTGCGGCGGTGAAGCGGGGGAACAGCAGCAGCGGCAGCAGCAGCGGGGGCAGCAGTGGCCGGGCTGGCAGCCAGAAGAGACCGCCCGCTGCACCTGCTGGAGCCGCTGGGAAGGCTGTGAGAGACGGCCCTGCTCCGGAGGAGGACGAGGAGAAGAAGGAGCGAGAACGGCTGCAAAAGGAAGAGGAGGAGAGGAAAGTTAAGCTACAGATTTATGTCTTTGTGCTGAGGTGCATAGCGTACCCTTTCAACGCCAAGCAGCCCACGGACATGGCCAGGAGGCAGCAGAAGGTGAGTCCATGCCCTGCAGCGCACAGCCACCTGTTTCTGCAGAAGGCGAGTTAACTTCAGCAAACAATGAACGGCTCTGAGGATCGTCTTTAGATATGACACGACTCTATTCAGTCTCCAAGTGTCTGAACTCGATTGTGTTCGAAGTCGGCACAGCTTTAGACAAGTAAAAAAAATATTTAGGCAGAAATGGAGCTCCACTTGCTGTACACGCTTCTTCCATTACATCCATGTGTTTGATGTAAAACCTGCTTCCTCTATATTTCTTAAACAAAACACTGAAGCAGCATTTAGATTTAAATCCTGTTGTGTTCATTTTCAACAGAAAGAACCTCTAAAAAATGTTTAGCATGTTGCCTATATCATATATATCATGATATATGATGTATATCATGATATATGATGTATATCATGATATATGATGTATATCATCATGTCATATTTAGGAACTAAACACTAATACAGCACTTGAAGCAATGGCACCAATCTTCCACAATATACACTAATGTAATCGTGGCGGTCCTTCGTTTACCCATTGTGCTGTGCTATTGTAATGATTTTAGCAGAAGAGCCTGGAAACTGTGAGATACTGCCCCAGATGACAAATGTCTTTTTTTTTTTGGTGGTGACCACTTCAAACACAAGCTATAGTTTTGTAGATGTTCTGAACCAATTTGTCTGAGTCTGTTAAATCTTTAGTTACCTCAAAATCAAGAACAAAATGATGAATTGCCTCCTTATCTTATCCAAATAAAGGCGTCAGAATTTGGCAGTGCTTTATGTTGGTTCTCAAAAAGTCTGTGTACTAATCTGAGTTTAAATTGTCTATTGATGTCATGGTGTAATGGCAGAATATTATAGCCTCTTTTCTTTTGTGAGATGTTTGGAAGTGTTACATCCAGTAGGTGGTCTTTAATATTTGAAAGTACATCTGTCCATTTTAATAATTCAAGTCTTTTTAAATTCATTTCAAATTCCTGTAGCATGCCACCTACTAAAGAAAATGTTAGACTAATAAGATATTACTTGCTGTCAGTGGTCGTTCAGTTTCCATTAGTCGGTCTTGGGTTTAAGTTACCTGTTGATTCTTGTTAACAAAAGTCTGGCTGCTTGTTTGGTCTTTGTCAATGGCATATGACAGAGGTTAGTTACTCTAGAATCTAGAGGAACTAACCTCTGCATACAGGTCTCTATAGTAATCTAGAGTCTAGATTGCTTTAGAGAATGAATGTGAGTGTGAATAATTGTCTGTCAGTTTATGTCCCTGTGATTAACTGGAGCTCAGGGAGTACTCCGCCTCAGCTCTAAGCAGCTGGGATAGGCTGTGCCCTGGGACTCATAACAGGAAAACCAGCAGAAAATGAATGAATACATCTTTAGCATAGCTTTGATCAAGAAATTCCATCCACCTTCAGCAGTCTAAGCAGAGATGCCCAGACCTCCTGCTTCCCAGACACTTCCTTGGGCTCTTCTGCGGGAACACTGAGACATAGTCCCTCCAACGTGTCATAGGTCTTCCCCAGGGCCTCCCCTCGATGGGACATGCCCGGAAAATCTCCCTAGAAAGATATCCAGGAGGCGTCTGGAACAGACAGATGCCCGAGCCACCTCAGCTGGCTCCTCTCGATGTGGAGGAGCAGCGGCTCTACTCTGAGCTCCTCAACCAAAGCATATGGCAGTATTTATCTGTTTCACCTTGATTTCTATTATTGCTCTTCTTTTTTTGTGCGGTTTGTCTTAGTAAAAAAAAACATAATCAGGGCTGATATTGCACTTTCTCTGTTTTATCGGTGGCCATTACTTCTTTGCTGACAGGCGGTCTAGTTTGAATCCAGGATTTGTTTTGCCGTACCACCTTCACTTTAACGTCTCTCTGTGGGGTCGTCCTGTTCAGATGAATGTGCTCGGGACTCAGTTAAAAGGCTGCAGACCTGATACTGCTCGTTGATTATAAACCAATGCAGAAAGACGGCTCCGACTACGAAAACACGGCCTCATCTGTCCCACTGTGATGCACATTAATGAGTGTCCCGTGGCGTTTCATTTCAATATGCACAAGGGGAGTTTCCATTCAGCTTTTGAGCCACACGAGCGGCAAACCTCTTCTGGCAGCCGACAGACGTGGGAGTTGATTTGCGCACAAGTAGAAGTTCAGAATATTAAACCTTTGTCGGAGTAATGAGACAGAAAGCTGAGATGGATTTAGATTTTTTTTATTTCTCACACTGTTTCCACTGTTCCCCCAGCAGACATTCATAAACAAAGTGATTGTGAATTCATTTAAAACTGCGGGAGTATGCCATTGATTTATTGTCTTTGAGCGGATATGGAGCTGTGTCGCTGGAGATTGCTGTGTGTGTGTGTGTGTGTGTGTGTGTGTGTGTGTGTGTGTGTGTGTGTGTGTGTGTGTGTGTGTGTGTGTGTGTGTGTGTGTGTGTGTGTGTGTGTGTGTGTGTGTGTGTGTGTGTGTGTGTGTGTGTGTGTGTGTGTGTGTGTGTGTGTGGAGGGTTGTTGGTTTGAATCCTCTGATTAGAGCCATAGTACAGAGCAGAAATGTCAACAAAGCCTTTGGAAACAGGTTATGTATAAAGAAGTCAAGGAGGCAGGGTCTTTCCTTAGAGACTGACTGAAAAAATACAGTTTTTTACATAACTGGAGGAGATATTGGTTTCCTATATTCATTAAGAGTAAAAAGTGAAAGTGTGAAATAACCCATAACATTGAACCGAGTGAAAATAAAGCTCATAGACCCTGAGTTTTGCCACTGCTTCTATCGCTTATGATGTTAGCTTTATTAGTGCTACATTTCAACAGGGGTATTCTATACAAAGTGAGCTAACCCGATAAGCTAAACATTTTTAGATTTTGTTGTGATTTCTCTCACCAGGAAATTTATGATGCAAGTATAAACCCTTACCTTGTTCTGCAGCTTGATTCTTGTGAGATTTGTGAGTTTACAAACTTGCAGAAATCACTCTTGTCCTGCGGCAAACCCGGTCCAAACCCTGGCCTTAGCGGCTCGTTGTGTTCAAATAATGTGGCAGTACTGACAGGTCTGGGCATGTTTAAGGTTTGAAGATGTAGCCTTATTACTGTTATGAATGTAAACAACATGGCGCTGCTCTGATTGGATAAACCTGCTGTTGACAAATCCACCGACCAGTTATTATTTTAAAGTACCTTCCCTTTTGCAAATGCTTTCAACAGGGGCTCTTCAGATGGTTCTGTGGAGCAGTCCTTCTTGGTAGAGTCAGGTTAAGTACTGTACATCCTGGTCCGGAGAAGGTTTAAGCTCATACTTAGCCTAAGATTTAGTCATTTAAAGCTCTTTTATCACAAATAAAAGGCTCTTATTTTACATCCTTTTATCAATTTAATGATCTCTGCTAACTACAAAGACATTTTACCCAAAACTGAAAGAACACTAAATAAACGACAGTCTACGTGAGATTGACGTGAGTGTTTGTTAAAATATTTATTCGGGCTGCATTCCAAGCTAGTTTACAGCACAAGAGCTCACGTAACAAAGGTTTTACTATTTTCAAAGTTAAAGGAAATGTGTCTATATGTGACTCTTTAGAGAAACTTGCAGCAGGGATGTAACTCTAACAAAAAGCCCAGTATTTGTTGCTTTGGGCTGGATGCCACAGTTTCAATGAAGTGAGCTAACACAATAAAAGGCTCATTTTGAGAAGTTTAACTCATTCTGTTGGGATTTCTGAGTCAGACTCAAGTCCCAGGAAACTTATAAAGGAACTTTAGCCTTGTCCCGAGCAGGTTTAAGGTCAAGCTTAGCCACATATTTGATTAATTTTTTTTAATTTTTTTTTTTATCACAAATTAAGAGAAAAACTAATATTTCTAAGCACAAACACCAAAACACCAAACACCAAAAAATAATATTTAGCCCACTGAAAATAAAATCACTAAAATAGATGTAATGTAATCTGGTGCATTTTAAATGAATTCAGGAAGTTTTTAGCTGCTACCGATTGAATAAAGTTTTTATTTTATTTTTTATTTTTTATTCAACCTTTAAATACCCATAGATCAAGATCTCTTTTACGAGGGTGACCTGGCCAAGCGATCTGCAGCAAAGGTCATTTTGATTAATACAAAACAATAACAATAAGAAAATATAGCTGCAAGCAGCAATGACGGGGCCAAGCACAAGGCCGGCATTAAACCTCATGCCGACATGGCCGGCAGCATCAGACCAACGACAGTAAGCATATAAAGACATTTCAATAAGACTTTAGTCTAAATGGCCGAAAAATCATCAATACGGTCTTTAGCACTTTGATTGAATGGTTTATCACGTCCAATCCAGAGGCAGCGCTGTAACCAAACTGATGTGTGAAACAACTAAGGTCCTCAAACTCAGCAGGCAGACTCAAGTCATGGTTGACATAACACGTACTAAGTTTGGTTAGAAAATATTAAAGCATTGCAGAGATATAGCCTGACTTTTATTCTTGTGCGCACTAAGTTGATTTCATTTGCGCAGTATTCGACAACGGTTTGACGAATCAACTTTCTTTTAATAACTTTTTGTCATCATAGTCTGAAGAAGATCTGGTTCAATTTTGGTGAAAATCGGACAAGCGGTGTGGGAGGAGTTCGAAAAGTAGGTTTTTAAAGAAAGACAACATGGCAAACAGGGCGTTTGTCGAATAGGACATATTTGGTATCTGTGCTCTCGGCTTGATCCAGTGAACACATTAAGACCATTTGTTTTACAATAGGTTAACGTAATAAAAGTTATTAGCATATTTATTGATTTGGGTTATAACTTTTGACCACAAGGTGGCGCTGCCCCAAAACTTTTGAGTACCTTCAGGGCTTGGTCCCGAAGACTCATACCAAGTTTCATAATGATGCAGCAATGCGTTCAGAAAATATAGCACTTTTGACAATATTCATAATGGCGGCGCTCAAAATGGCGATATGGGAAAATTTGGTATCGCAGGACTCGGCATGACGCACTGAATCTAAAGAGACCAGTTTTATGATTTTTGGAAAAAGCGTTCAGAAGATATAAACAAATAATTCAGTTTTCATATCTCCTGACCACTAGGAGGCGCTGCGCCAAAACTCTGCAGGCATCCTCAAATCTTAGTTGCAATAACATGTACTAAGTTTGGTTAGAATATGTTAAAGCATTGCAGAGATATAGCCTGACTTTCATTTTTATGCGCATTAAGTCAATTTTATTTGCGCGGTATTCGAAAACGGTTTGACAAATCAACTTTCTTTTAATAACTTTTTGTCAGCATAACCGGAAGATGATCTGGTTCAATTTTCGTGATAATCGGACAAACGGCCTAGGAGGAGTTCGCAAAGTACATTTTTAGAAAATTCAAAATGGCGGAAAAACTATCATGGCGGAAAATGACGTCATAGGGTGCAATCGAATCGTCATGAGCTAAGGAATCAGAGGAAAAAAGAATTTTAATTCTAGGCCTTACGGTTCAAAAGTTATTAACATAAACATAAGTCCGACTTTGGACAGTTGGTGGCGCTAGAGGGATTAAGGTAGACACTTCAGATTTGTCAGGATGACAGCTCACACTGTCCACTTTTAGTACCAAATTTCACAACTTTTTAGCATACGGTTCTATGGCCTACCATAGACTCCCATGCGGAATAATAATAAGAAGAAATCTAACGGATTCAATAGGGTCTACGCACCTTCGGTGCTTGGCCCCTAATAATCTGTTACAACAACTAACGCAAAGAAAACACAGGTTAGTACAACAACACATTAATAACTACAAAACCACAGAACTGCTTTAACAGAAGGTCTTTAACATCTAAACCATTAATAAGTGCTGTATATGTTTGCAGGATGTTTGGATTAGAAGTTATAGTTCATGACTCTTTTTTTAAGACAACCCTCCGTTCTTAAATAAATCTAATAGTTTTAACATTACAATGCAATGTTGATGCATTTAAAAAGAAATAATAGACCAGCATTTTGATCAGGAGTGTTATTTTAAGTTATTTAAAGCCTTCTGACTGTGTGGCCCGCTCCAGGAGCTACTAAACCCGTATAACAGAAGTGCAAGGCCTACAATAATTTCTGATTTATTAGGGGCCAAGCACCGAAGGTGCGTAGCCCCTATTGTATTCGTTAGATTTCTTATTATTAGGGGCCAAGCACCGAAGGTGCGTAGCCCCTATTGTATTCGTTAGATTTCTTATTATTATTATTATTCCGCATGGGAGTCTATGGTAGGCCATAGAACCGTATGCTAAAAAGTTGTGAAATTTGGTACACTAAAAGTGGACAGTGTGACCTGTCATCCTGACAAATCTGAAGTGTCTACCTTAATCCCTCTAGCGCCACCAACTGTCCAAAGTCGGACTTATGTTTATGTTAATAACTTTTGAACCGTAAGGCCTAGAATTAAAATTCTTTTTTCCTCTGATTCCTTAGCTCATGACGATTCGATTACACCCTATGACGTCATTTTCCGCCATGATAGTTTTTCCGCCATTTTGAATTTTCTAAAAAATGTACTTTTGCGAACTCCTCCTAGGTCGTTTGTCCGATTATCTCGAAAATTGAACCAGAACATCTTCCGGCTATGCTGACAAAAAGTTATTAAAAGAAAGTTGATTCGTCAAACCGTTTTTGAATACCGCGCAAATAAAATTGACTTAATGCGCATAAAAATGAAAGTCAGGCTATATCTCTGCAATGCTTTAACATATTCTCACCAAACTTAGTACAAGTTACTGCAACTAAGATTTGAGGATGGCTGCAGAGTTTTGGCGCAGCGCCTCCTAGTGGTCAGGAGATATGAAAAAGTGAATTATTTGCTTATATCTTCTGAACGCTTTTGCCAAAAATCATAAAACTGGTCTCTTTAGATTCAGTGCGTCATGCCGAGTCCTGCGATACCAAATTTTCCCATATCGCCATTTTGAGCATCGCCATTATGAATATTGTCAAAAGTGCTATATTTTGAACGCATTGCTGCATCATTATGAAACTTGGTATGTGTCTTCGACCAAGCCCTGAAGGTACTCAAAAGTTTTGGGAGCGCCACCTTGTGGTAAAAAGTTATAACCCAAATCAATAAATATGCTAATAACTTTTATTACGTTAACCTATTGTAAAACAAATGGTCTTAATGTGTTCACTGGATCAAGCCGAGAGCACAGATACCAAATATGTCCTATTCGGACAAACGTCCTGTTTGCCATGTTGTCTTTCTTTAAAACCCTACTTTTTCAAACTCCTCCCACACCGTTTGTCCGATTTTCACCAAAATTGAACCAGATCTTCTTCAGACTATGATGACAAAAAGTTATTAAAAGAAAGTTGATTCGTCAAACCGTTGTCGAATACTGCGCAAATGAAATCAACTTAGTGCGCACAAAAATAAAAGTCAGGCTATATCTCTGCAATGCTTTAATATTTTCTAACCAAACTTAGTATGTGTTATGTCAACCATGACTTGAGTCTGCCTGCTGAGTTTGAGGACCTTAGTTGTTTCACACATCAGTGTGGTTACTGCGCTGCCTCTGGATTGACGTGATAAACCATTCAATCAAAGTGCTAAAGATCGTATTGATGATTTTTCAGCCATTTAGACTGAAGTCTTATTGAAATGTCTTTAACTGCACACTGCCGTTGGTCTGATGCTGCCGCCATCAACACATTGAGTCTGCCTGCAGAGTTTGAGCACTCTAGTTGTTTCACACATCAGTTTGGTTACTGCGCTGCCTCTAGGTCGACCGTGATAAACCATTCAATCAAAGTGCTAAAGACCGTATTGATGATTTTTCAGCCATTTAGACTGAAGTCTTATTGAAATTTCTTCATATGCTTACTGCCGTTGGTCTGATGCTGCCGGCTATGTCGGCATGAGATTGAATGCCGGCCTTGTGCTTGGCCCCGTCATTGCTGCTTGCAGCTATATTTAGGGGCCAAGCACCGAAGGTGCGTAGCCCCTATTGTATTCGTTAGATTTCTTATTATTAGGGGCCAAGCACCGAAGGTGCGTAGCCCCTATTGTATTCGTTAGATTTCTTATTATTAGGGGCCAAGCACCGAAGGTGCGTAGCCCCTATTGTATTCGTTAGATTTCTTATTATTAGGGCCAAGCACGAAGGTGCGTAGACCCTATTGTATTCGTTAGATTTCTTATTATTATTATTATTATTATTATTATTATCCTGCAATGTAAGTCTATGGCAGCCCAT